>WAAF01014683.1:143331-167474 GCA_013400475.1 Tricholaema leucomelas
CTTTAGAGTGAGTGCGGTGAGACACTGGCACAGGTTACCCAGAGAGGCTGTGGATGCTCCTTCCCTGGAGGTGTTCAAGGCCAGTTTGGATGAAGCCTTGATCCACCTGTTCTAGTGGGAGGTGCCCCTGCCTATGGCAGGGGGTTGGAAGTGGATGATCTTTGGGGTCCCTTCCAACCTAAGCCATTCTATGATTTGTAAGTGGCCTGGCAAAGCATGAGAGAATGCATTACTGTGGTAGGAAGGAGGATGTTCTGCCTCCCAGCTGGGGTGAACCTGGTGCTGAAAGATCTTCATCTGTCAGGACTGAGCCTTTTGAGCTTTTAATTTGTATGTGTTTGCTGTAGTTAGGTGCTGTCCTACCTCCTCTTCCTATAAACAGCTGATACAGCCACACGTGTGGGAGAGACCTCACTGAGCGCTGTTCCTGTTTCCACAGCCTGGAGAAGCACATGCTGTCACACAGCGAGGAGAGGGAGTACAAATGTGACCAGTGCCCTAAAGCTTTTAACTGGAAGTCCAACTTGATACGTCACCAAATGTCCCACGACAGCGGGAAGCACTACGAGTGTGAGAACTGTGCCAAGGTACAGTGAATTTACAGGCTGCCTGCTGCTGCTGGGCATGCACAGCAGCATGGAACTGGGGTTTCCTGGCGATGGGATACAGAAGGCTGTAGAGCTTCTGCTGTACTCCAGATGTTTTTTTTCTCAAGAGTTCACACTCCTGCTTTATAAATGTGTGATTTTCCTACCTGTTTTGATTTGGAAATGGCTGTGGAGTCTGAGATTAGCACTGATGTGTAGGATGCTGAGCAACTCCAAGCTCAGGGCTTGGTGCCTTGTGAGGAGTGCTAGAGGATCCCTGAGGAGCAAGAAACCCCAGGAAAATGCAAGGTGGATGGGTTCCCTAGAGGTTCCCTAGACCTGTGGGTTCCCTAGACCATGTGCCAGCCCTGAAAACCAAAAACTTCAGGAGATTGCTGCAGTCTGAATCAAAATAAGGACTAGCAGTGGGCCCCAGCTGCACTAAGTGAGCACAGCTATCTCATCTCGGAGCACCTCTGTCACTTCACAGCGCTGGGCTTGCTGTGTAGATTATTATAGGACGTGATGCTCTACATTGCCTTTATCAGAGTCCCAAAATTTAGGCCTTATGCTTGAGGACTTTCTTGTTTTTAAGTAGGTATGCTGCAACAGTGAGATTTTTCTGTTGATTTGCTAATTGTAAGGAACAATCAAGCTGTAGGTGCTAGGACTGTGTCACATACAAGATTCCACACTGCCACACATTTACTTGTCACTATAAAGAATTTCCATTGCAATAATGCTTGGAGGTTTCAGTCACCCACACTTTGACTCATTTTCTGCCAAGTCCCTGACCTCAAAAGTACGATTTCTATTGGCAGGGTCAAATGCATCTGCTGCAGTGGCTGCAAAGTGGGTAGCAGATCCACCAGCTGCTTGGATGCTCCTGGGAAGCTGAGGCTCCACTCTGCAGGCACAGCTCCCATTGATGCCCACTGGGGAGATTTTTAGTCTTGAATATTCCCAAATAGCTCCAAGGTTTGGATTTT
Source organism: Tricholaema leucomelas (assembly GCA_013400475.1). Lineage (NCBI taxonomy): Eukaryota > Metazoa > Chordata > Aves > Piciformes > Lybiidae > Tricholaema lacrymosa > Tricholaema leucomelas. The sequence continues at coordinate 144,908 of WAAF01014683.1, forward strand.
GTAATAAATGGCTTCTTCTGCAGTCAAGTTTCTTGGTTAATCAGTACTCATTTCCTAGCAGGTTTTCACGGACCCCAGCAACCTCCAGAGGCATATTCGTTCCCAGCATGTTGGGGCTCGTGCTCATGCGTGTCCAGAGTGTGGCAAAACCTTTGCCACTTCTTCAGGCCTCAAACAGCATAAACACATCCACAGCAGTGTCAAACCTTTTATATGTAAGTCTTCAACTCAACGTCTTTGGTTCAGTGTTATTTCTTTTGTGGTAAAGCAGCATAATCTGGAAGCAGGAGGTTGTGTTTCCCACCAGTGCCGTGGGGGCTGTGAGTTATTAACTGAGTTCTGGGTAATTTGTAGACCAATGCAAAGTGTTATTTTCATAACAACTTTCCTTTTCTCTGTGTGCTGTGTAAGTATATCTGTTGTCCCTGGGATATTTTTCCATGCACAGATCAAGTGGAGAGCGAGACTTAGTGAGGAAGATCCACACCAGGCTTGGTAGCTGCAGCCTTACTGCTTTTCACCATACCAATATGGCTGCTATCCCTGCAGTCCCCTGTGCCAGGTGCTGCCCTGCAGGCACCAGTGCTGAAGCAGGGGAGGAGGTGACAGTGCTGGAGTGGGCAGAGCAGAGTGGCTGTAGCTGCCACCACAGTCAGGACATGCCAGGTGTTAGGCAGAGCCATCAGTACCTGGAAGTCTGCTTGCTTTAAGAGTTAATTCTGAGCTACCAAGTCTCCACGCAGACACCACAGCTTTGCTGGCATTGCAAAGTAAACCTTACAAGCAGTGAACTTCAGCCAGACAGAGGAGCCTGCTGCGCTCCTCGAGGGTCCTTTGCATGCCTTGAATTCAAGTATTGAGTTGAGCTATCAGATCTTTGCCAACAGCTGCTCCATCAATAAAACTTGCCTCCTATGTGGGCCTGGCTCTGTCCTGGGCTGTAAATCAGATCCTCAGAGTCTCGTGGGCTGTGTTTCCTGCTGGGAGCTAGGGAAGTTGGGCGCACAGTAATGTCACAGGTTGCTTTGTCTCCCTTTCACCAGGGAAGCAGAGGCAGAAAATAGTTAAGAATATGGTTGGTGGCAATGCTAATCTCCATCACAGTCTTTTCAGACACCTGCTATGGCTTGAAAGACATCTCTGACCACCTCCCATATTTGTCTGCTAAACTATCATAATCCTTTGCTGCTTTCAGCAATAACTTACCTAAGTATTGGCACCACAGACAGAGAAAGAGGCAGCTTCACAGTAAGAGAATTCCTCAAGAGGAAGGGTACTGGCTTGAAAAGTGCAAAGTCTGGATACCTGCCATTGAGTTAGATACTGCTTTTGGTTTGGGCTTCTACAACAAGGAAATTTGTAACTACATCCAATAATAGATACCACTAATTTTTTTTTGTAAACCTGATTGCAAGCTAAGTAATTGCACTTAAAGGATATAATTATTAGAAAACAGTAACTTCTGGCTAGGTAGGGAACCTTCACATGGTCCTGTTGCAGTGCCCTATGTAAAAGTCTCTAAGTGGCACCTGTCATAAATGAGATAATCTCTCCAATGCTCTTCCTAACTATTTGTTCTGGTAGATGAAACAGCACCTGGTGATCTTCATAAGTAGAGTGGGAGGGATGAAAACCCATCGAGCAACCTCCAAATATCAGCCATGTAATTGCAGAACAGAAGTATTTGGAGACCACATGTTTGGTAGGCTTTAGGAGGGAGCTAGGGTCACCTAAAGGAGATATCTGTTTCCCACCAGAAGACCACACACCGTGATTTACTTGTACCAGTCTGTTTATGGCAACTGTCTCTTATTACAGTACACGGCCTAAGCTTGAGTGAAAACTCACCAACACTAAGGTAATTACTCACTGCCTTCACAAAATCTCCAGCCTCTCCAAATAGAAACCACATGCCATAATAGACTGAGCATACTCAAAGTAGTGCTTACAGTAATTTTTTTAATAAGCAGAAAATATGCAAAATTAACTGTTGGCTAATTTGGGGTCCAGAGACAATCATGGTGCAGAGTGCGCACAGGTTGGAGATGAAATTTTGCAGCTTGGGAGCTAGATTGTGAGTTTGTGTTAAAGCTGTAGGGCATAAAAAGCTTCAAGGAGGGAAGCTTCCCTTGCAACTTAGTTGCTTTAAAATGTGGTGCTGGGATTTAAAGGGTGTAATAAGGTGTAATAGGAGAAATGAAACTCAGCTTCTGCTGCTTTGGCTACATGGAAGCAATTAGAGCTGATAACCCTCCCCCATCTACTGAAGTTTAAACAAAACTTTACTTGGGAATAAAAGGTGATGAAAACCAGGTAGAACTATCGAAGAGTTCTGGTTCCTGGGAATGTCCAGGGAGGTGGAGGTGGTGCCATCAATTTGGAGTCTTCTCCAAAACCAGTGGTGAGAGTTGGGTGTGTGCTTCAGTGACTGTGTTACTGTCAGGCTCCAGATGATGATGGTCCTCAAGAGCAAGACTGCTCTAGTGAGTAAAAGCTTCAGACTTGCACCTGAAATTCCTATGCCAGCCTTCAGAGCCTGTAGATTGAATATGCTGCCTGTTAAATGCCAGAGGCACCTTGAGCAAGCAACACCTCATTAAATAGTGTTTAGTAACTTTCATGCTCAAAAAGGTAAAGGCCCCAGTGCAGCTGTTAGTTGTCTGATTGAGATTATAGTGATAAATATTTAGCTGTTTTAATGGCATTGCCATTATTGGCTTAACTTCCTTCTAAAGCTGAGATAAAGTATATTTAGTCTGATGGTTAATTTGCATCTCCCTTGAGTAGTTTGTAAGGATACCTCTCAGTTTTGGGTGTGTCATTTTTGCTTTTCTCCAGAGTGGAATATTTCTGGGTTCCGTTGACTTTTCAGTGTATTAAGAGAGAATAATTCATAATGTATTTTGGTCACTTTAATTTTGGTCTAATCAACCCAATAGGAGCAGGGGGATTTTTTTTTTTTTTTTGAAAATCCTAACAGTGAAGGTAGGAGGCCTGATTTGGTGCCATGAAGTGTTGAGGTGACTTTGGTCTGTGGGAGCTGAAACCTGATGCCTGCAATTAGGAGAAAATAGAAAAATCAGAGCTGCATACTGCAGCAAATAAATGACAAATTGGTGTGTGTTACATTCAAAAGAGTTCTGTGCTCAAGAGGCAAAGAAAACGTTTTCCAAAAAAAGAAACAGAAAGTACTTCTCCAGGTAACATCATTTCAAATGAACTAGGATGATCTTTTTCTCCTCCTCTCTTCTTCTCCTTCTCCTCTCTTCTTCTCCTTCTCCTCCTCCTCCTCCTCCACCTCCTCCTTTCCTCCTCCTTCTCCTCCTCCTCTTCTTCTTCTTCTTCTTCTTCTTTTTTTCCTCCTCCTCCTCTCTTCTTCTCCTCCTCCTCTCTTCTTCTCCTCCTCCTCTCTTCTTCTCCTCCTCCTCCTCCTCTCTTCTTCTTCTTCTCTTCCTCCTCCTCTCTTCTTCTTCTTCTCCTCCTCCTCCTCTCTTCTTCTTCTTCTCTTCCTCCTCCTCTCTTCTTCTTCTTCTCTTCCTCCTCCTCTCTTCTTCTTCTCTTCCTCCTCCTCTCTTCTTTTTCTCTTCCTCCTCCTCTCTTCTTCTCTTCTTCCTCCTCCTCTCTTCTTCTCTTCTTCCTCTCTTCTTCTTCTTCTCCTCTTCCTCTCTTCTTCTTCTCCTCCTCTCCTCTTCTTCACCTTCTCCTCCTCCTCCAAGCTCACCCAGTCCAACCTAGCACTCAGCCCTGTCCAATCAACTAGACCATGGCATTAAGTGCCTTATCCAAATCTTCTTCTGCTTCTCCTCCTCTCTTCTTCTGCTTCTCCTCACCTCTTCATTTTCCCCTTTCCTCTTGTCCCTCGTTTTAATTTCTCTCCCATCTTTTCTTTCCTATTTCTTTTTAATTTTACGTTTTATTTTTCTCTCATTTCTTATCCTTTGGAATGAAGATTTCCAGCAGGAACAGTAACTGATACACAACAACAAACATTCTTCCTGAATTACCGCATCACAAATTTCCTGTGTTTGGGCCCAATCCTGCACTCTTCACCCCACGAATTGTCCCAGGGATGTCAGTGGGACATGCACAGGGAAAATGGGTGGATCAGGCAGGATCAGGCCCTCGAACAATAGGAGCATTGTTGCTGAGATATGAAGCAGCCTGCTGAAGAGGTAAACAGTTAAGAGATGACAACAAGTGGTCAAGTTTCTCAAGGGCAGAGATTTAGAGGATCAGGAAGGTTAGCACAGGCCCCGGTGCGAGTGGAAGTTAGAGGACGTGATTGCAGTTCATGGGAACCAGGAGTGCAGGATGGGATACATTCAATTCAGTTTCCTTTGCAGGCTTAAAATAGAGCCATTGTAAATTATGTCAGTCTGTCTCAAATGATGAAAATGATTGTTAAAAAGGCCTCAGAATACACAATGTGCATTGTTGTGCGGCTTTGATGTGTGAAAGATGAGAGCATATGATATAACACAAATTAAATAAAAATAAAGTGGCCACATGCTTTTTCCTGGCTGGAGGAGGAAAAAAAAAGAAGCTTTATTACAGAGGGATAATACTGCCTGTTGATAGTGCTGCTGCCTTGTTTTTGAACAAGGCTGGAGCTGATGCTGTTAGGAGCAAGGTACAGACAAATTGTAGCGTGATGAAGAGCACAAGACACAGCACGGCGTTGGGATTTGCTTGATGCCTCTGCTTATCCAAAGGATACCAAAAGGGGGACATAAAAAGGCACTGGGGAGCTAAGCATTATCCTCTTCCAAACCACAATTGAACCTACAGGCCTAAAACTTGGTCGCTGCCTCGATTTGCTCCCTGAGGTTTGTAGCAGCCAGAAAATCAGGGACCTGCAAAATCCTGTTTGTTTCAGTGATATGATTCATTCTTTGTAGTGTCTTGCTCTGCACCCTTGAGACCACTTTCAGCCTCCTGCTACTGAAAAGGGTTGCGGGAAGCTGTGCTCCCATGTGCCAAATGCTGCTGGCTAGATCAGGCTCAGAAGCTCAAGGTAGAGCTCCTCTTCTCCATGGTTTCAGGCTTTCTCCAAGTGCTACTTTTGTGAGGCTGACGCTGTTCTCATCCCAGAGGATTCTGAAAGGAAATCCATCGAGCTGGTTTGAGCATCAGACATGCAAATAAAATGCAGCTGCATTCTTATAGGAAATTGTTGTTGAAGTAGTGTGTGTTGTCCAAAAAACAGTATCAAGACTAGTAAAGTTACTAAGATGTGAAATTTGGAGTTACAGCATCCCAGAGGCCTGTAGGAACTGTATGCATTATATGAATAGAAATGCTTTGGATGTATGAGAGTAACAGACTGAGGTTACTCAAGTCCTAGCCTGGACTTTAATGTTAGAGATGAAATTCTTATTTGTAAGTGGGAAAAAAATGTTTGTTAATAAGGTTATGCACCTGGAGCTACCTGGTTGCCTCCTCCTTATCCCTGTGGTCTTGTAGACTGAAAGCTCTCTGAGGTACCTCTGTCTATCTCCTGTTTGGTCCTGCAAATATTTGTTTTAATGACTAACCTTCTGCATGTGAATGGTGACAGAAATGGATGTCATTTGGAGAGAGGAGTGCTTACTGGCACAGGAGCACAGTGGGTTCATGTGGTGTTAACAGCACCGAGCCACAGCTCTTGGAAGGGCTCTGGGTGCTTCGTGCAACGTGGGGTAACAGTTCTGAATACGCAACGCTGTGCAGTGCAAGAAGTGAAGAAGGAAATACTGTCCTGCGGTGGTTTCAGACCTTTCCTGGTTTGCTGGAGCGGGTTTTGGTGCTGCCTTTAGACATTTGTCTGCTAGGATGCCTTGCTTTGGAAGAGTCCGGTCATGTTTGGTACATTTGCGCACCCAGACTCCTGCTTATGGCTTCCTAATTGACGTTTGGCGGGTGTAAAAAGGGTGTTATTTGCAAAATTTGGAGGGTGGGGGCAATTACCATAAAGCCTGAGATGTGTTGTTGTTGTCGTTTACATACAGGTGAGGTCTGCCATAAATCCTATACTCAGTTTTCAAACCTTTGTCGTCATAAGCGCATGCATGCTGATTGCAGAACCCAAATCAAGTGCAAAGACTGTGGACAAATGTTCAGCACTACGTCTTCCTTAAATAAACACAGGAGATTTTGTGAGGGCAAGAACCATTTTGCAGCAGGAGGATTTTTTGGCCAAGGCATTTCACTTCCTGGAACCCCAGCTATGGATAAAACGTCCATGGTTAATATGAATCATGGCAATCCGGGCCTTGCTGACTATTTTGGAGCCAATAGGCATCCTGCTGGTCTTACCTTTCCAACAGCTCCTGGATTTTCTTTTAGCTTCCCCGGTCTGTTTCCTTCAGGCTTGTACCACAGGCCACCTTTGCTACCTACTAGTTCTCCTGTTAAAGGACTACCAAGCGCAGATCAGACAAACAAAAGTCAAAGTCCCCTCATGACAAATCCTCAGATACTGCCAGCCACCCAGGATATTTTGAAGGCACTAAATAAGCAACCATCAGTAGGGGAGAATAAGCCAGTGGAGCTTCAACCAGAGAGGTCCTCTGAAGAGAGGCCGCATGAGAAACTCAGTGACCAGTCAGAGAGTAGTGACCTTGACCTTGACGATGTCAGTACCCCCAGTGGCAGTGACCTGGAAACCACCTCGGGCTCTGATCTGGAAAGTGACATTGAAAGTGAGAAAGAGAAATTTAAAGAAAATGGTAAAATGTTCAAAGACAAAGTAAGCTCTCTGCAGAGCCTGGCTTCAATAAATAATAAGAAAGACCACAGCAATCATTCCATATTCTCACCATCCTTAGAGGAGCAGACTGCGGTGTCAGGAGCGGTGAATGATTCTATAAAGGCTATTGCTTCTATTGCTGAAAAGTACTTTGGTTCAACAGGACTTGTGGGGCTGCAAGACAAAAAAGTCGGAGCCTTACCTTACCCTTCCATGTTTCCCCTCCCGTTTTTTCCAGCATTCTCTCAATCAATGTATCCATTTCCTGATAGAGACTTGAGACCGTTACCCTTGAAAGTGGAGCCCCAATCACCCAGTGAAATAAAGAAGATCCCAAAGGGAAGCTCTGAATCTCCCTTTGACCTCACCATAAAGCGTAAGGAGGAGAAGCCACTTACTCCCATACCCTCAAAGCCAGCAGGGTCCTCTGCAGCAAGTCAGGACCAGCCTCTAGATCTCAGCATGGGCAGCAGAAGTCGAGCCAGCGGCACAAAACAAGCTGAGCCTCGGAAAAACCACGTCTTTGGAGACAAGAAAGGAGATGACCTCGAGCAAAGGAAACCTTCCGAGTCCTCCTTGCAGCACGCCAGGCCTACCCCATTCTTTATGGATCCCATTTACAGGTAATGGACTGTCTGCTACCTTTTCCCTTGGTGCAGGCAGCGAAGTCTGCCAGGACCACCTGCAGGTGCAGGACCACTCTGTCCCTTATCCCGCTGTTCCTGCAGGTGTCATCCCACCACTGGGGTGTGGAGTGGCCCGTGCTGCTTGCTAACCTGCATGCTCCTTACCCAGACAGGAATAGTCAGCAGTGTGGAATGTTTGTGTATTCACTGTGTATTTGACATGAGTGGGCTGCCTCAAGTTCCTTTGCTTCCAAAACGATGCCCACTCACCTTGGCTGCCCTCTGCCTTCCCTTGGAAGTGGCAGAACATCTCACCAGGATGCCGCTTGTACAGCACCTTCCCAGTTCCTCCTGAAGTACAGAATCACAGAGTTGTTTTGATTGGAAACAACCCTGTAAGATCATCTAAGATGGAGTCAGGAGTATCTATAAGTACAACAAAAGAGGCAAAATTGTCCTGAGGTGTATAAAAGTATGGGAACTGAGAGTGATTTCTGCCCTTTTTAACCATTATTTGAGCGATGGATTGATTTCCTCAGGCGTTCTGTTACCGTAAGTGAAGGTGTGGTGTCCTGGTGTGTACAAAGTTTAACTGATGGGCTAGTTACTCTGTTAGGAAATCAATGGGAGCCTTGTCACTGCCTTTGATGGATGCACAAGGAGCCACTGTCAGTGAGCTGAGTGGTAAAATCCTGACCCTGTAGTGTTTCCCAGTAATTCTGAGATGGATCTCCCTGGGATCTGAATTCCACCTGCATCCTGTGTACGTCAGCTCCTCTTTGCCCTTTGCCTTTCTGCTCATATATCTGTAACCAGCCAAAGTCATGCATCTAAATTAGTTTAGAGAAATATTAGCCATAAAAAAGATTTGCCTGTAATATAAATGACTGATTTTACAGCCTATTGTGGACCAAAAAAAAAAAACCAGCCCAAAAAAAGAGTTCCCACCATGTTAATTCGTTACTTTATCTGACAAAGAAAGGCTCTGGGCAAAGTTTTTGGTTAATGCTCTTGCATAAGACAACAGGTATGCATTGTGAAGAAACAGGATATGATGCTGTTTACCGAGATGGTTTTATTCATGCCAGATTGGTATCTGCATTAGACCATAGGTTTTCTTTGCGTCATGTTCACGTTCAATGCCTGAAGCAGTGGAAATAATGATCCGTGTTTTATGGTCCTGCAGGGCAAACTAATGAAATCTGTACACATTCTGGCAGCTTGTTACTGAGCCTTCCATTGCTGTGAGTTACTTCTGCATACAGACAGTAGGGTCTGTCCTTTAAGCCGTACGTACCAGTAACGGAAAAAGCCCAAACCTGAAATTTCTAAGCTGCTGCTGGGTTATCTGTGTTGTGTTTCACTGCCTAAAGGCCCGTAAGAGTTGATTGCAGTTGTTGCTTGCATCTCAGATGCAGTGCATTCCCATAAGCCCAGCCATGGTGCACAGCCATGTCCAAGGAGAGCTTTCCAGGGTGGTGGCTGAGACATCTCCTGCGGTCAGAAAAGAAGGCACCCATTGCTCAAGGCTGCTTTTGCTTTGAATTCCTCTCCTTTGAGTGCAGACCACACTCAGTTGCCTTACTTCTTCACAAAAAGTGCTCAGTAGTTAGTCATTGGTTCTTCTTATTATTATTGCTGCCAGTCTTTTAAAACTGGAATATTCCGTTTGTCAGTGGTATAATCTCCCTTTAATTCAGAGCCCCCAGTCACAGTAATGAGTTGTAAGCAGGAATCAAGAGTTGACTGTGTTTACCTTTTACCATTATCTCTGACAAACAAATGACTTGATGTATAGTTGACTGCTTTGCACACAAGCAGCTGTATAATGATTAATACCTGAGACGGATTCATCACAAGCAAATCTAATTTTAACATTTACAGAGTAGAAAAAAGAAAATTAACTGACCCACTGGAAGCTTTAAAAGAGAAATACTTGAGACCTTCCCCGGGATTCTTGTTTCATCCACAAGTAAGTATTTGGGGAATTTTTGATGTTGTAAACGAGCCTCTGTTGATGCTTCAAAGCAGGTGCAGAGAAATGAATGCAGTCTTAGTCATATTTGGATTTCCTAAAACACATAGTTTTTTGCTGTACCATTGTGATGGGAAAAAAAAAGCACAAGCATTGTTCTGAGCTTCTTGATGTTTTGCAGATGAAACGACATGTTTTGATTGTAGAGGAAGCCAGATTGAAGCTACATGTATGTGTTACAACAGTATTGCTCCAGAACTGCAGCATAGCTCCCAAGGCTTGCAGGGATCCCAGTCTTCCTCAACACTCTCCCATGCTCTGGGCTGTTGTGTTGGATCCAGTGTTGCCTACAAAGAGATGATGTAGATTCAAAGTGGGGCCAGCAAAGCTATTTAGCTTTTTAAAATAGATAATGGTTGCTATTTAAGGACTCCTAAAAAAGATACAAAACCTTACACTCAATACTTCCAAGTCTCACAAGCAAATGCTTCATCTCTTCTAGGGAACTGCTGTGGGGTGTAGCATGTGCAGTGAGTTTGTAGGATGCTTGCTCCTCATACAGCATGAAGATGTGCTGTATGAGAGGGCTGCTGTATTGTTCACTGGCTAAATTTAGGAGAGTGTCCCTGAAGTGGTGTGAATGTGTAGGTAGTATAGAAAGAGAATCTGTATGCAAACTGTATGTTGCTTTTCTTCAGCTGCCCTGCATCCTCATCTTGTCTTCTTTCTCCTTACTCAAGGAGGTTGTGCTAAAAAATTGGGTTAAATCTTATGCCTGAAAGAAAATGCTCTGTAATGTTTGCAGATTGCAGCCTTGCTGACTGTAGGCTTTTTTATCCTAATAATGACACCCCAAACAGATCTCAGATTTTTAGTGTCTCATATCTTAAGCACCCAAGCAGGAGCTGCTGTTTCTGGTACATATCTTAAGCACCCAAGCAGGAGCTGCTGTCTCTGGTTCAGCTTCTAGTTCCTGGGCAAACCATGGCAATGATTGGCCACCACCTGCTTTTTGGGTTTTTTTTTGGTTTTATTTTGTTCCTCAGTAAAGTCATCAGTTGCTATGTCCTAAGATCATATTCTGAAATATGGGACTTCTGGTGAACAGAAGCAGCTGATGGTAGTTGCAGATGCACAAATGAAATGATATTGCATGGGTGGAGAGAGCACCTTCCAGTTCCAATGCCTGTAGGGAACAAAGGGTCTATTACATAAAATGTTGATTATTTTATTAAAGGATTTAATAGCAGGCTTTAATAAACGATTTAATAGCTGAGGTACCTAATTTGCCCAGGTTGCAAAGCAAGAAATAAAAATCCCCCTTTCACAGCAGATAGCACTAATGTACCAATATGCAAACAGGAGCTCAATCCTCTTTGTGTGCCCTAGTGTAAAACCAGGCTGGTTCCTCTCCATTGAGTGAGTAATTCTGTTAGAGCAGCTAAGAGGCTGTCAATTAGTAGTAAATTATTTAAATGAGAGCATTTTAGGTACTGTGTCAGTAAAAGAGGCTACAATTTTGTTTAATACTAGCAAGCTTTCCAGAAGGTGTAAATCAGTGTTGATTTGTGAAGTTGATTCAAGGAGGGGGGGATTTGCTGCAGGCTGATCTGATGGCAATAGGTAGTGTGTTTGGTGGGAAGGAAAGGAGGCTGTTTGGGTGAAATGTTGGGAGTTTGACTGTCGTAAGCAGGGAAGGAGTTGGATACTCTGCATGTCTTTGTATGACTGAGTTACATGGGGGACTGGAGGGAGGGGGGGTGAGCAGGAGTTAGCTGAGGATGGTGTAGATGTGCAGGTGAAATTGGGCAGTGTGCCATTAGAAGGCAGGACGTTGGGATGTCACCCTTCATGTTTTTCACAGAGAGTTTGTTAAGTCTGTTGTTAGTGTCCAAGGAAGGTCTTAATGTGGTCACCAAGACCACCAGCGTGAGCAAGAGGTGTTGGTTGTCTCCTTCCTACTGCAGTGGCAGCTGAGATGGGGCAGAGCCAGCACCCTGTGGCAGGAGGGGTAGAGTTAGTTCTGCATCTGGGGTGCTGAGCATATGCACAGGAGTGCACAAATCTGCCCATTCCTCCACACTTCTCATTGTGCAATAGGAGAAAAAAAATCCCTGGTAAAGGCTGGCTTGTGTTACATCACTGCTAGGGACCACGTCTGTAATTGGGTGTGAGCTGGATGGATGCAAGGGTCATGAGTGTAACATCTACTCTTAATGCATTGTAAGAAAAAAAACAACATGAATGTAACATCTACTCTTAATGCATTGTAAGAAAAACCCCCAAACCCTAAGCCACCATCACATGTCAGAAAAATAAACGCCAAAATCTGCTTTCTTGCAGATGTTAATAGAAAAGAGTCTCCTGTTAGGAAAGGCAGAGTTGGACTCAGTGTTTATGGAGGGCTGGGGAACAGCTTGCAGAAAAGCTGTTTTTCCTTTATGGTCCTGTTCACCCCTGCAAAAGTGCAGGTGTGGAGTGTACCACAAGTTTACATTTTCTGCTGGCAGGATTTATCTGCCTAAAGTAAGAACAGTGTTACTGTTTGTGTCCTGCAGGGTTGTGTTTCTGTAGACAACATTGGTGCCTGCAACTTGCCGTCTGAGAAAGGGAGAATTAGTTTTGTTTTAATTGGATGATAGGAGTGGATCTTGAAAATAGGTGTCTGAAGTAGAGATTAAAACACATAAATCCTGCAGTTCCTACCCTGTCCGTGCCTGGGCAAAATTCCTCCCGGTGGCAGTGTCCTGAAAGCTATGAAAAATTCAATCATTTAGCACCAATCAACATTTTTTTTGCCCTTACAGGGGTTGCTTTTTTGAAGGGAGAGAATACCCCAATGCACCAAATTGTTCCAAATAACGTTTTAATTAGTATCTTTAAATAAAATCTTCACTAGTAGATTGATTGCAATGAGGGTTCCAACTCAGGAATAATGTGTTGTTTTTGTTTCAATTTTGCTCCCAGTTCCAATTGCCTGATCAAAGAATTTGGGTAAGTTCATTGCTTCTATTTTTGATTTAATCATTGTGAAATAAATTGCATAAGAAAAATATAATATGAAAGATAAGTTATCACTCAATTATGGAGCGTGGCACGCTTTGCTACGGAGTGTTGCAGTGGATAAATATCCAAGAGGATGTCAAATTGGCTTTATTCTTACCTACCTAATCCTGCTGGTTTTATCTGGTGAAGGCAATGGGAGCTCTACCTGAGTGAGGCTTTCAGAATGCAGTCTTTGCTTAGGTTTAACTGAAATGGTTCCAGGCCATTTCCTTCAGAGATTGCAGTGGAATTTTCAAGCTGAGAATAGAATAGAGTAGAATCAACCAGGTTGGAAGAGACCTCCAATACCATCCAGTCCAACCTAGCACCCAGCCCTAGCCAGTCAACCAGACCATGGCACTAAGTGCCTCATCCAGGCTTTTCCTGAACACCTCCAGGGTCGGTGACTCCACCACCTCCCTGGGCAGCCCATTCCAATGCTAATCAATCTCTCTGTGAAGAACTTCCTCCCAACATCCAGCCTATACTTGCCCCAGCACAACTTGAGGCTGTGTCCCCTTGTTCTGTTGCTGGTTGTCTGGGAGAAGAGCCCAACTCCACCTGGCTACAAGCTCCCTTCAGGTAGTTGTAGACAGCAACGAGGTCTGCCTTGAGCCTCCTCTTCTCCAGGCTGAACCACCCCAGCTCCCTCAGCCTCTCCTCATAGGGTTTGTGTTCCAGGCCCTTCACCAGCCTTGTTGCCCTTCTCTGGACATGTTCCAGCACCTCAACATCTCTCTTGAATTGAGGAGCCCAGAACTGGACACAGTACTCAAGGTGTGGCCTGATCGTTAGATTGCAATAGTTATATGTATTATTTAATGTGCATTTGAGACATTAAGATAGAGAACCTCAGAGGACTTCATGTTTCTATCTCAGAATCATAGAATGGTTTAGGTTGGAAGTGACCTCAAAGATTCCAACTTCTGGGCAGGGATACCTCTCACTAGAACAGGCTGCCCAAGGCCTCAGAGTAAAGGGGGAGGAATCATAGAATCAACCAAGTTGGAAGAGATCTCCAAGATCATCCAGTTCAACCTAGCACCCAGCCCCATCCAGTCATCTAGACCATGGCACTAAGTGCCTCATCCAGGCTTTGCTTGAACAACTGTGGCAACTCCACCACCTCCCTGGGCAGCCCATTCCAATGCCAGTCACTCTCTCTGGGAAAAATTGCCTCCTAACATCCAGCCTAGACCTCCCCTGGTGCAACTTGAGGATGTCCCCTTGTTCTGTTGCTGGTTGCCTGGGAGAAGAGCCCAACCCCACCTGGCTACAGCCTCCCTTCAGGTAGTTGTAGCCAGTAATGAGGTCTGCCCTGAGCCTCCTCTTCTGCAGGCTGTACACCCCCATCTCCCTCAGCCTCTTCTCACAGGGCTGTGCTCCAGGCCCCTCTCCAGCCTCGTCGCCCTTCTCTGGACCCCTCCCAGCATCTTAAGAGGAGAACCTCTCTTGACCACTGCCCTTTGAATACACACATCTCTCATTGACTTCCCTGGGTGTTAGTCACTGGAGTAGCCTTCAAGATCTGAGCTTAATCGCTCATTGCTGTACTTAAAGCACGAATAAAACACCCATTTATTTGCCGTGTTTGGCTCGGATTTGTCCTGGGTGTATACTTACATAGTTCCCCGTTACACAAACAGGAATTGTGCCTTTAGTACTATGGGATAGATTGGAGCTCGCTCTTCTATTTTTGTAAAATGTTATTTTTAATAGGACTAACTCACTGGTGAGCCACAGCAACTGCTTTTGCAGATGCAACTCAAGTAACACCGTCTTTTGCTCTTGCATTTCTGGCTCCTCGGCTGTAGTGCTGAACCCATAAATACTTGTCCCAGATTTTTCCCAACCTTTGGGCTTCTGAGGGGAGAGCTGGAGCCAGTCGGCTGCGGCTCAGCTCCTGACTCAGCCTCGCTCATCACTGGTGGTGTGATGTGGACTCGTTTCACAAGGTGAAGCCAGAAGTTAGCAAAGTGAGATCTGAGATCTTCATGTACTCTTTGCCATGTCTGGCTCTGTAAGGGGGTAGACCAGGAGCCCTCAAAGATGTTGCCCCTGCAAGCTGGCATCCAGCCCTGCTCTCCATGGCATACTTCAGAAGCAACTCTGGCCCTCTGCTTTGCTTTTAATCCCAGTTTATTCCAGCAAAGCAGTGGTTTATGCAGCTGCAAAAAAAAAGCAGTGTTAGGATCCTGAGCTAAAAAAGAGCTAAGCAGGCACCAAAGGACTCCTGCAAGCGCACATAGGTGCTGAATGAAGGTTAGATGCCAGATTTCGAGACCGTGAGAGGTGGCTCTCAAACATTTTCTTTGCATGTGAAGGGGCCTTGGTAGAATCTGTGATTTGGCCTGAGTACACTGAATCTTCTGCTCTGAGAAAAGTGGTTCTAGCTGGGAAGTTGGAAAAAACCCAGTGCAGACTGTTTTCTTCTGTCTGCTTTCCTTGACATTGGCTTGGTCCTCAAATTTCCATCATCCTGCATGTGTTTGTGAGCCTATGTCTCCTGGCCATGCTAGTGCCTGGAGCAGCTGCAGCAGAAATAGGTATTTAAAACATAAAGGGCTTAGTGCAGGGCACTGATTCATGGATGTATCTTCCAAATTTCAGCCTGGAGAATAGGAGGCTCGGGGAAGACCTTATTGCTCTCTGTAACTACCTGAAGGGAGGTTTTGGCCAGATGGGGTTGGTCTCTCCTCCGAGGCACGCAGTGACAGAAGAGGACAACCTCAAGCGATGCCAGGGCAGGTTTAGGCTGGATGTTAGGAGGAAGTTCTTGACAGAGAGAGTGATTTGCATTGGAAAGGGCTGCTCAGGGAGGTGGTGGAGTCACCATCCCTGGAGGTGTTTTAAAGGAGATTGGGTGAGGCACTTAGTGCCATGGTTTAGGTAATTAGAAGGTGTTAGGTGACAGAGTGGACTCAGAATCACAGAAACGTCCCGGCTGGAAAAGACCCTTAGGATCACCAAGCCCAAGCTAGAACCTTACTCTAAGATTCACCCTAAACCATATCCCTAAGCACCACATCCAAAGGACCCTTAAGCACATCCAGGGTTGGTGACTCAACCACCTCCCTGAGCAGGTCATACCAGTGCCTGAAAAGAGACTTGATGATCTCAAAGTTGTTTTCCAACTTGGTTAATTCTGTGATTCTGTGAACTTGAGAGTTAAGAATATATCACATGAGTCTTTCTAGCCTTGAGTGACCTGTTCTAGTGGGAGGTGTCCCTGCCTATGACGGGGGTTGGAACTGGATGATCTTTGAGGTCACTTTCAACCTAAACCATTCTATGATTCACAATTGTATGGGCCATATATTTCAAGAGACTTTCAGGCTGTTTTTCATTGTTTGGCAAGAACCCTATAGTACAAATCAATGGGTAACACCCATTCCTGGAGTGGATCATGATTGAATTAGTCTGTAGACTCTCATCCCCTTACGGTCCCATCAACAAAAGGTTGCTATAAAGAGGTTCAGACTTAATTTGCAGTAGTTTTATGGAGAGTCGTTGTAAATAATTAGATGAAAAGTTTGGTGAGTGCATTAACAAAGCTTCTGTTTCGCTGGGCTGATCAGGCTAAATTCCTCACCAACTGCATTCATACAAATAGAGTTATTCATAGAATCGTATCAGAGAATCAGAAACCAGGTTGGAAGAGACCTCCAGGATCATCCAGTGCAGCCTAACACCCAGCCCTAGCCAATCAACCAGACCATGGCACTAAGTGCCTCATCCAGGCTTTGCTTGAACACCTCCAGGGATGGCGACTCCACCACCTCCCTGGGCAGCCCATTCCAATGCAAATCACTCTCTCTGGCAAGAACTTCCTCCTGACATCCAGCCTAGACCTCCCCTGGCACAACTTGAGACTGTGTCCCCTTGTTCTGTTGCTGGTTGCTTGGCAGAAGAGCCCAACCCCACCTGGCTACAGCCTCCCTTCAGGTAGTTTTAGCCAGCAATGAGGTCTGCCCTGAGCCTCCTCTTCTGCAGGCTGCAGACTCCCAGCTCTGCTGCAGACCCCCATCTCCCTTAGCCTCTCCTCACAGGGCTGTGCTCCAGGCCCCTCACCACCTTCGTTGCCCTTCTCTGGACATGTTCCAGCACCTCAACATCTCTCTTGAATTGAGTAGCCCAGAACTGGACACACCAGCCTGACCAGCATTGCGTAAAGGGGAAGGATAACCTCCCTTTTCCTCTTGGCCATTCTGGAACTATTCTGCGGATCAGCAGGAGTTTCTGGCTACTGCTTCATAAAAGTCAGCCACATGTGATAGGTCTCTTGAACGTGAGTGTAGCTCAGCCAAGTTCCATGTCTGGATGTCCAAATGCACAGTTTCAGGGCAACAAATTCAGAAGTCATAGCTTTTTAGAGAAAGCATCGTAGCTTTAACTGGGGAGGAAGAAACCCTGAGCTTTAGCAGTTGGGTTTTCAAGATGTCTCTAAATAACACGAGTGAAAATAGAAAGCAAACATTCGAACAGGTTTGGTTTGTTGGATGTGGTTTTTTTTTCCCATGAGTTACAGCCATAAAAGTTGGGGTATTATTTTTGCGATGACAGCAGCGAAGGAGTCGCGTTTGTAAAACCTGAGGTCATGCAATTCATGGCATTCTCTGCCAGATTATTTCATAGCATCAGGTTATCCTTAAAAAGCATCAACAACAACAGCAGCGGCAACAAACCTCCGCTTTATTTATGCCGCTTTTGCTTCTGTTGGTTCATAAATTTAAAGACAAATGCCGGAGGGCCCCCACCGATGCTATCTTGCCCGTTGAAATGTTTATAAATACTGGCTTTAGCCGATTATGGTAATGTCTGCATTTTTGAGTCGGGGCTGGGGAATTGCAACTGCATATTAGTTTGCGTCAGTAGGAGGTTAATAGCCTCTCAGGGAGCAAGAGGGAGGTGGGGGAAAGCTGCTTCCTTTTCCAGACATCTGGACACAGATAGAATCAACAACTCTTATATATGTAAATCAAAAGTTACTGTTCTATATAAAACGCTGTCGTTCGCTGATCTCAGATGTGGAGCAGACCTGACTTGTCCGTAAGGCAATAGCTGTATGTAAAACATGTAATAGGATCTTCTTACTCTCCTACCTCCTCGGAGGGCTTTCCCCATGGATATGGCAATTACGCTAATCTCATCCTTGGGGTCAAGCTGTGCCTTCCTCCCCGTGCTCCTTTCAGGGATTGCCACAGCCTTTAGGCACTCAGCTGGGGTACAGATACTTCCCAAAAGCAGTGCCTGGCAACGCACTTACCTCCATGGTGATCCTTAGGGACCATCCCCAGAAAGATGAGGTGGCCACAAGCACCATAGGCATGTGGTCATGGCATTTTAGATGGTTTAGTGGCCGTGGTGGTGTTAGGTCCATGTTTGGACTCAGTGGTCTTGGAGGTCTTTTCTGACCCAAACAATTCTATGATTCTATGCTGTCACTACCAGTTTACTCCAGGAGTTTGGTGGATCGCGACTGGTAGCATCTCCATGGTCAACACAGTTCCTGTTCTTCACCACGAGGGTAGTGAGACCCTGGAACGGGTTGCCCACAAAGGTGATGGAAGCCTCATCTCTGGAGGTGTTTAAAACCAGGCTGGATGAGGCTCTAGACAGCCTGATCTACTGTGAGGTGTCCCTGCCCATGGCAGGGGGGTTGGAACTGGATGATCCTTGTGTTGCCTTCCAACCCCAACTGATTCTGTGAGTCTATAATCCCTTGGGTTAATAATTAGGGTAATAAGAAAGGTAAGAATGAATTAGTGATTTTTCCAGTCATGGAAGATTATCAGTCCACCTTGGAGTGTCAGTGGGATCTGAGCTGTGGCTTATGTCTGTAAATGAAGAAGGGTGACCAGGCGAAGAGCAAAGTTTGCAACAAAGTTTCTTCAGAATAGCTACATCCAGAGTTGACTTTCCAAAGATTTTGCAGAAGATTCACAGAAAGCTGAGTCATTGGGGATTAAAAGAGCAATAAAACTCAATGTCAGTAAGTGTCCAGTAATACTGAGGGGAAAGGGTGACTCTTAACTCATGTCATCCAGGAAAAAGATTTTGAAGTCAGTAGTTTTAATGAAAATATTGTTTGAGTTCTTAGCAGAAAGGGAATTGAAGCCATCGTCATGTTAAACTGCCTTCAGGTCTTGAATGCAGCTGAAGTCCCTCTCTAAAAGGGCACAATAAGGTTAGAAAGGACGCAGAAAAGTGCAACAGTGTTGGATGAGAGTTAGGGAACAGCTTCTCTACAAAAACAGACTAAGTAGGTTTAGATTTTTTTCAGCTTGGAACAGGAATGCCCGAGGGAGCTGTGCTCTGTGAGACCATGAATGGTGAGCAGAACCTGAATGAGAAATAGTTATTCATTAATTTTAACAAGAAAAAAAGATAAAGAGAGGGGCACCCAGCTGAATTATCAGGCAACAGGCTTAGAAGGAACAAAAGGCAGTATCTTTTCATATGTACCTAATTAAACTGGTGAACAAAAATAGAAATGGATTCAGAAAAGGTTTAGCCGAATGAATAGGAGCAGCAACTCCCAGTGGCTGTTGAACACCATCGTTGAGATGCAACCTTCAGTTAAAGCTCTTGCACCTCTCCTTGCTGGTGTGTAACAGAAGACACTGAGGAGGAGGTCTGTCCCTTTCCCACTCTCCTGTGCATCCCTTGGCGCCACCATTTGAAGCCAGGGTGCTGATGTCCCAAGTGCTTGTGTCCAAGGTTTGGAATTCGTGCACCCTTAGAGTGACAAAGCTCAGATTTCGTAGTACTCAAGCAGGTATTTTGCAAGTAGACTGATGAGCAGGGGCTGTCTACCTGCATATAAAGTAACTAAGAGCTTGTTGTGGGGCTGAGCTGGCAGGACTTTATGGACTGTAACAGGCTCTTGCAGCCCAGGAACTCATCTCACAATAGGGAATTGCATCCTGAAAGCCCAGAACACCAGCATGCTGCAGGACTTCTTAAGACAGTGCCCCAGCTGTGGCCCGTGTGAGCCCTATCTCCAGCAGATAGGAGCAGCTACAATTATCCTGGCAGCTGTGGAGCGCCACCACCTCAAAACCAGCAAAGGCTTGGGGCCGAGCACTTCCCATCGCCGCTGGTACATTTCTCAGAGACTACAAATCATACCAGGTAGCTGCAGAGATCAGTCATTTGAAAAACAACAACCCACCACATCAGCAAGCACAAGAGTCATTGCTGTGGTGAGAAACGTGGGTTTGGAAAGCAAATAATACTTTAAAGTAATTGGAAGTGTTTCTGCTTCCTCTGAGTGAGGGGGTTGAGATTAGATGCTCTTCCGATCTGGAAAGCAAATAATACTTTAAAGTAATTGGAAGTGTTTCTGCTTCCTCTGAGTGAGGGGGTTGAGATTAGATGCTGATTTCATACCTGTTTTGGGGCTGATGTAATCCTGCAAGCAGTGTTAGAGGTAGTGCTGATCCTGCATTACCATGCATTAGAGAAGAATTGGTCTCAGTTTCTCCTCTGCAAAATCCTGGAAAGAAGAACTGGGAAAGAAAAAAAAAAAAAGCATGACTAAGCCATTTTAAATGTAAAAGGGAAAATAGGTGCTTGGATATGCTATTTTAGGGGACCACATCCATGAGGAATGGTGACCCAAAAATGATTTAAATCTGCTAGATAATGAAACTGACCTGAATATTAAATATACATAAACAAAACATTTATTATACTTCTCCATGGCCTTATTATTCTTCAGCATAAATATGTGCTATCATAAGCCATGCACTGCCCTGTCACTGCTTATCAGCCCAAAGGCCAGGGGTCGTACTTCATTCAAACCGTTTGTTCTCTGCAGCCGCAGAACCGGCAGGTGTGAGTTGTTGTGCCGAGCAATTAGAAGGAATTAAAGGCAGTGCAAAGCAAAGCTTTAAGAATCCCTTCTGACTAGAGAAAAAGGTGAAGTCATATAAAAAGAAATCCATGGTAATGTTGAGTTGGATGGGTTGATAACGACATCTCGGTGCTGAGATAGAATTACCTCCTCTCCCGGCAGCATCATCATTACATATCTCACGCCTGTGATCAGTACATGCCAAAATCCTTCATATTGACAAATGCGCTGTCCACTTGCATCTGTGGAGAATGTTTTAGCAGCTGAGTGATTATGAATCAACCCCCAGAGCTTGCAGCCCATACTGCCTCGCAAGGCTTTCACATTTGTTGCCTGACAAGTAAATGTATCTTGACTTCCCTCAGAGATTTTTTTTTTCCTTTCTCTCTTTGCACCATGTTTGATGAAAGACGTTTGGCAAATTGGCAGTGGTACCCTGTACGTTACAATTTGTACTCAGCATTAGGAATCTGAGCATGAGATGAAAGGGCAGGCTACAGGCTAAAGGGAAAAAAAAAGCCAACCCAAAACCAACCCAAGGCCAGAGCTAACCAACATGTGAATAGTCATCCCAGGAGCCAAACCTGCAGTTCTGCCTGTGAAAATCAAAGTTAAAAAACTCCCCTGAGAAATGTCCAGTTTTTCCTATTAAGGATGTTAAACATCAACAACCAGAGCAATCTCTTTTGGGTTTTCAGGAATCAGCTGTAGAGATGTTCCCAGCTGAGGAGCACTCAGCTTCCTGTCTTTCATCATCTTCCTTCATGAGCACAGCGTGTGGCTGTGCTGTGGCTTCTGTGCTCTGTAGATGAGATCTTGGGTTCCTTGGTTTTCATTTGTTTGTGGTGTCGTGAAGAGGCAGATGGTTCCTCTCACCTTTCAGTAGGCTCGGTAGCAGGCGTGAACTCTCCAAGTCACAATGTTTGAGGGTTTGGAGCAGTTTCTCATGGTCAGTTCCAGACACCTTAAAGGAAACCATTCTCCAGAAATTGCTTAATCCCCACTCCCTGAAAATTTCCAGACAGCTAACCAAGAGTGGATACATCCGAAAATACATAAGGTTTACAAGCAACTAGAAGTAGAGTAGGGCTATTAAGAGGTTTTAGAAAAATAGGATAGGTATCTAGCAGGTAATGTCAGCACATAGCACCAAACCCACCACAGCTTCACTTCTTACAGACTTGTCTCATGGTCTTTGGCTGTGCTGGGCAAGAAGACTGCACTGAATGGTTGGATGTGGCTGGAACATCGTCGGAGCCTTTTTGGATCTGGCTTGTTGCAGTTCTTGGTTGAGCAAAAGTGTCCATGAGATTTCCTCTGCCATGCTTGCCCGTTGCAAGTCCTGAAAAATACAGACCCCAAGCTGTATGGTTTTTGTGTGGATCTGTATTTTTGCTGTCTCTTCTGTCCAAAATGGCCAACGGTTTCAGGAGATGGGATGCACAGACTGGTGGGCACGCACCTGCAGGGCATGACTGGAATTTTACAGAAGCTGAAGCTTAAAAGTAAAAATAAATTTATAATTGGTGTGTTTAGACTTTGTGAGGAAGTAGCTTTGCATTGTAGTCATAAGGACAGGAGTTCTACTGCATGCTGGCCTTGTGGAGAACGTGCACCTCACTGTAGCAGTTATGGGCATCATTCCAGGCAGGACACCATCGTGGCTACCACCTTGTCCCATGATTCTTGAGACTGCAACTCTGCATTTGCTGTTTGTTTGGGGTTTTTGGCATCTTTTTTTATGCCAGGCAAAAGAAATTTTGTACTTTTGAGTGTGCAGTGAGGGTAGAAAGCCAAAGCAGTGTTCACCATGGTGGGTTTTGTGCTGTCTTCTGTTGCAGATGTCTGCTATAGAAAACATGGCCGAGAAGCTGGAGAGCTTCAGCGCCCTGAAACCAGAGGCCAACGAACTGATCCAGTCAGTGCCATCCATGTTCAACTTCCGCGCTCCGCCGAGCGCCCTGCCTGAGACTCTGCTGCGGAAGGGCAAGGAGAGATACACCTGCAGGTACCTCTGAAACTGCTCTGGGATGTCCTCTTGGGCTCCCAAAATGCTTCTGCTTGGAGAGTCGATGTGGTCTTTCAGGGCACTCTCTGTGCCCCATGGAAAGCATTTAACTTTGGGATTCTTGCTTGCTCAGTTACCGGTGTTAAGGAACAAAGCATTTGCCCTCTATCCTACTGCTTTGATAAATGAAGTGGAAGCTATTATGTGATATAAAACATAAATACATATATTACATATATATAAATAATATAAAATATAAATATATAAATATAACTATTTCAGGGCACTCTGTGCCCCATGGAACGCATGTAACTTTGGAGTTCTTTCT
>WAAF01014684.1:0-15301 GCA_013400475.1 Tricholaema leucomelas
AGTGAGTGGCACAACTGTGACCATCCATAGGACACAGTGATCAGTGAGTGGCACAGTGTGACCATCCATAGGGCACAGTGATCAGTGAGTGGCACAACTGTGACCATCCATGGGGCACAGTGATCAGTGAGTGGCACAACTGTGACCATCCAGAGGGCACAGTGATCAGTAAGTGGCACAACTGTGACCATCCATAGGGCACTGTCTGCCCTAAGGCTCCAGAGGGCTCCGGGCAGCCTGATCTGGTTGAATGCAGGGGGGGGTGGAGTGGATGAGCTTTGCAGGTCCCTTCCAACCCAGACCATTCCATGATTCTGTGCACCTATGATTCCATCATTCCATGAGTCTATACTCCTATGATTCCATGATTCTGTGAGGCTATGATTCCAGGATACTGTGATTCCAGGATTCTATGATTCCAGGATTCTATGATTCCATGAGTCTGTGAGGCTATGGCTCCATGAGAATATGATTCCAGGAGTCTATGATTCCATGATTTTGTGATTCCATGATTCCAGGATTCTATGATTCCAGGATTCCATGATTCCATGAGTCTGTGAGGCTATGATTCCATGAGAATATGATTCCAGGATTCTATGTTTCCATGATTTTGTGATTCCATGATTCCAGGATTCTATGATTCCATGATTCCAGGAGCCTGTGATTCCATAATTCTATGATTCCATAGCTTTGTGATTCCAGGATTCTATGATTCCATGAGTCTATGATTCCTTGAGTCTATGATTCCATGATTTTGTGATTCCATGATTCCAGAATTCTATGATTCCATGAGTCTATGATTCCAGGATTCTGTGATGCCATGATTCCAGGAGCCTGTGATTCCACAATTCTATGATTCCATGGCTTTGTGATTCCAGGATTCCAGGATTCTATGATTCCATGAGTCTATGGGGCTATGATTCCAGGAGGCTATGGTGTCATGATGCCATAACTCTCTGATTCCAGGATTCTATGGTTCCATGGCTCCATGAATCTTGAATTCCATAATCTTATGAATCCATGAATCTATGATTCCATGAAGTGATTCCATGACTCCACAGTACTAGGATTCCATGCTGAGGAGGTGTGGGTTGGAGAAGAGGATGGAGCCCTGGCTGCAGGACACAGCTCAGAGCATTGTGCTCAGCAGCACAGACTCCAGGGGGAGGCCTGCAGCTGCTGGTGGCTCCCAGGGGTCAGGGCTGGGTCCTTCATCACTGACCTGGATGAAGGCACAGAGAGGACTCTCAGGCACTTTGCTGATGGCACAGAACTGGCAGCAGTGGCAGAGAGCCCTGAGGCTGTGCTGGCACCCAGAG
The DNA here is from genome assembly GCA_013400475.1 of Tricholaema leucomelas. Taxonomy (NCBI): domain Eukaryota; kingdom Metazoa; phylum Chordata; class Aves; order Piciformes; family Lybiidae; genus Tricholaema lacrymosa; species Tricholaema leucomelas. Next base: position 1,320 of record WAAF01014684.1, read on the forward strand.
AGCCCTGGGCAGGCTGCAGAACCTGAGGGAGGTCAAGCAGGGCAAGGGCAGGTCCTGGCCCTGGGGAGGAACAACCTCCTGCAGCAGCACAGCTGAGGGGGGACCTGCTGGGAAGCAGCTGCAAGGAGCAGGAGCTGGCAGTGCTGGGGGGCACAACAAGGTGCCAGGAGGCAGCAGTGTGGGCTGGGGGCCAAGAAGGCCAAAGGTGTGGTGGGGGGCATGGAGCAGAGTGTGGGCAGCAGGGCAAGGGAGGTTGTGCTGCCCCTCTGCTGTGCCCTGCTGAGGCCACCTGTGCAGTGCTGGCTCCAGCTGTGTGCTGCCCAGGGGCAGAGGCAGGGAAGTGCTGGAGAGAGTGCAGNACCCTCCCCCAGGTATTGTGATCCTAATTTAACCTCTTCGAGTTGGGAATAGCCCTTTAATGTTGAGACTGCTCCTTGCTGGCATCAGAAGGTTGGTTTAGGTGCAGAGGAATGAGCTGAAAATCTTCAATTCCCGGTGGCTAAAGGTTTAAAAGGTCTTTGGTGTAGTGCTTAGGGACAGGGTAGCTGAAGGGACCTACAGGAGAGCTGGGGAGGGACTTTGGATAAGAGCTGGGAGTGCCAGGAGGAGGGAGAATGGCTTTGAGGTGGGAGAGGGGAGAGGGAGAATGGAGAGGAGGAAGAAATTGTTGAGAGTGAGGGTGGGGAGAGACTGGCACAGGTTGTCCAGGGAGGTTGTGGAGCACAGAATCCCTGAACACCTCCAGGGAGGTTGTGGAGCACAGAAGCATCCAATGTGATCAAAGATCCCATCCTGTGCTTCTGTGCTCCACAACCTCCCTGGAGGTGTTCAAGGCCAGGTTGGATGAGCCCTTAAGCTGCCTCTGCTGACAGTGGATTTGGAACTGGACAATGTTGAAGGTCCCTCCCAACCTAACCCAACCCAATCCAACCCAACTCAATCCAACCCAACCTGTCCCAACCCAACCTAACTCAATGCAACCCAACCTAACCCAACCTAAGCCAACCTAACCTAACCCAAAGTAACCTAACCCAACCCAACCCAATGCAACCTAACCCAACCTAACCCAACCCAGTGCAACCTAACCTAACCCAACCCAACCTGACCCAACCGAATGCAACCTGACCCAACTCAACCTAACTCAACCCAATGCAACCTAACCCAACCCAACCCAATGTAACTTAACCCAACCCAATGCAACCTAACCCAACCCAACCTAACCTAACCCAACACAACACAACCTAATGCAACCTAACCCAACCCAACGCAACCCAACCTAACCCAACCCAATGCAACCTAAAACAATGTAACCTAACACAACACAACCTAACCCAACCTAACCCAACCCAACTTAACCCAACCTAACCCAATCCAACCCAACCTAACCCAACCCAACTCAACCCAACCTAACCCAACCCAATGCAACCTAACCCAACCTAACCCAATGTAACCTAACCCAACCCAACTCAACCCAACCTACCCCAACCCAACCTAACCCAATGCAACCTAACCCAACCTAACCCAACCCAACACAACCTAATGCAACCTAACCCAACTCAACCTAATCCAACCCAACTCAACCTAACCCAACCCAACACAACCTAACCCAACCCAACTCAACCCAACCTAACCCAACCCAGTGCAACCTAACTCAACCCAGTGCAACCTAACCCAACTCAACTCAACCCAACCTAACCCAACCCAACCTAACCCAACACAACCTAACCCAACACAACCCAACACAATTCAACCTAACCCAACCTTATCCAACCCAACCTAACCTAACCCAACTGAACCCAATCCAAACTAACCCAACCCAACCCATTCAGTGTCTCTTCACTTATCCAGCTACCCACAGCTTCATTTGCTCCTCCACCCACCCCCAGGAGCAAAACCCTTCCACGCAGCCCACTCCAGCAGCGCCTGCTTCAGGTTCCCTCTCCTACCTGCTGCGTGCCTGTGCAGGTGAGCAGGAGTTCTCCTGTCTTCGAGGAGAGCTGAGGCCCTTGTGTTGACTACATTATCATTTAGACTAACAAAAAGAGCTTAAGATGTTAGCAGACTCCTTTGAAAAGGGAGCTTTGCATCCTATTAAGGGGAAGGAAACACAACCTGCGGCGCCTCAGATTGCCAAGCGCCTGTCAGGGAACGCTCGCGGCTGTCTCCTGCTTACTGAGCAGCCAGCTCCAGGAATAGATTGGGAACTGCTCCCCTGCTTCCCCCCACCTGCCCATCCCCATCAGCAAGGCACGAGAGAGGCTCTGCAATCAAGACTCCAACCCAACAGGCATCTCCGAGCTGTGTCTGAGAGGGGATCTGATTGATGTCTGATCCATAGCTGAGGGGTGGGGGTCAGGGAGGAAGGGAGAGGGAGAGGGAGAGGGAGAGGGAGAGGGACAGGGACAGGGACAGGGACAGGGGCAGCCTCTGCTTGCTTCTGCCCTGGGCTGCAGGGTTAACCCTCCTGGGGGAGTGAGCTTGAACCTGACCCCAGGTGGTCCTGAGCCCTCCCCAGGGGTGGGTCTCAACACTGGCAGGTGATGGTGGTTAGCTCAATGCCCCTTCCTGTCTCAGATCCACAAAAGCAGGGGGACTTGGTGTTTGTCTCTCCCTCTCCCCTGCCTTCCTGCTCACCAGCCATCCCCATCCTGTTCCTGGTTCTCTCTGTTTCACCACTTGGCCATCCCCCACGAGGTGGACATAACCACTGCCTTCCAACCTGGTTGTGTGCTTGCAGGTTTTGTACCTTGTTTGCCCTTCCCTACACCTCTGTAACTTCCCTACCTCAGATACCTCTTAGCCATGGTTAAGCTTTGCTTCTTTTAACTTCCACGTTTCAGTGAGATTATTTATTTGCCTCTGCTTTGCCTTTCCTCTCTCTCTCCATCTAATGCCTTTTCTCTTGGGAAAGAAGGGGGAAGAGGGAAGGGCATCCTGTAAGTTGTCATTGGTTCTAGCAACTGTATTTGAGTCTCTGGGAAATTTAAACTAGAACCATGACAGCTTGCCCTGGTGAGACCTCAGCTTCAGCATTGCCTTCACTTTGGGCTCCCCAGTTGAAGAGGGACAGAGAGAAGGCTCTGAGGATGATGAGGGACTGGAGCACTGCCTGATCAGGAGAGGCTGAGGGCCCTGAGGCTGCTTAGTCTGGAGAAGAGAAGACTGAGAGGGGATTGAATCAATGTCTGTAACTATCTGAGGGCTGGGGGCCAGGAGGGGGGGGACAGGCTCTGCTCACTTGCTGGACTGGATGAGCTCAAATGTCTCTTCCAACCTCCACAGTTCTATTATGCCATGATTCTAGCACTTGAATTTCATCTCCATCTGCCCTCCCTTCACTCTTGTGCTACTCTCAGACCTTCTGCCACACTGTAGAAGCTCTGCTCCCTCTCTCCCTGGGGTAGGACAAGCAGCAGTGGATGGAAGCTGCAGCACAGGAGGTTCCAGCTCAGCACAAGGGGAAACTGCTTGACTGGAAGGGTCCCAGAGCCTGGCACAGGCTGCCCAGAGAGGTTGTGGAGTCTCCTTCTGTGAAGCCTTTCCAGGCCTGTCTGGATGTGTTCTGTGTGCCCTGAGCTAGATTGGATGGTCCTGCTCTGGCATAGGGCTTGGGCTCAATAATCTCTTTGTGGTCTCTTCCAACCCCTGGCATCCTCTGATCCTGTAATGGAAACTGCAGCGCAGGAACTTCCACCTCAAAATGAGGAAGGGTCCCATGTTCTTGGCACAGGCTGCCCAGAGAGGTTGTGGAGTCTTCTTCTCTGGAACCCTGTCACATGCAGCTGGCAGCTGTCACTAGTGGTGTGCTCCAGGGATCAGTGAGAGGATTGAGTCCTCCATCAGTGAGCTTGCAGAGGACACCGTGTTGGGAGCAAGTGTCAATCTGGAGGGCTCTGCAGCAGGAGGGAGAATGGCTTTGAGCTGGGAAAGGGGAGAGTGAGAGTGGAGATGAGGAAGAGATTGTTGAGAGTGAGGGTGGGGAGAGGTTGGCACAGGTTGAGGGTGTCAACCTCTGGCACAGGTTGCCCAGGGAGGTTGTGGATCTTTGATCACATTCTGTGCTTCTGTGCTCCACAACCTCCCTGGAGATGTTCAGGACCAGGTTGGATAAGACCTTGAGCAACCTGTGCTGGTGGGAGATGTCCCTGCCCATAGCAGGGGGATGGTGGCACTGGATGAGCTTTAAGGTCCCTCCCAATCTGACTAAATTGGCCATGGGGATGATGCCTCCTGTCCCCTAAAGCCACTCTGCCATCCCTCCAGCCAACCCCTAAGTTCTGCCTGTCTCAGCACCAGCACAGGCTTTGTTTTAAGGAACAACAAGAGAAGAGGCTAAATCCAGCAGAGGAAAGCTCCAAAAGCCCTTCCCCAAGCAAGGCTTTGCAGATAAGCTGCTGCTGCTGCTGCTGCTGCTGCTGCTCAGCAGTTTGTGAGCTTCAACTTTTAGCACTTTTGGGTCTTCTTAGAAGCAAAATCCACCTCGAGGGGAGGAAAGGAGGTTGGCACAAGGGCTGGGCACACAGAGCTGCCTCTCCAGGCTGCTGAGTCTGATGTTTGGAGACTTTTCCAGCTGCATCCTCCAGCCTGCAGACAGAACTCCCTACAAAGAGAAGGAGCTGTGTGGGTGACAGCTGCAGCAGCCTCTGGCAGAACTGGGAGCTGAGCTGCCATTTCCATTGGGAATCTTTTGTGGATGCAGGAGTATTTTGGGAGAGCCTGTACCTGTAGGGCATCTATAAGTTAAACTAGAAGAGGAGGTTCTGTCAGAGGGGGGATCTGGCCAGGCTGCATCAGTGTGCCCAAGACCAAGGGGATGAGGTTCTACAAGGTCAAGTGCTGGGTTCTGCACTCAGGCAGCCAGGGACAGAAGAAGGGGACAGAGGCTGAAGCTGTGCCAGGGCAGGGTCAGGCTGGATGTGAGGAGGAAGTTGTTGGCAGAGAGAGTGATTGGCACTGGAATGGGCTGCCCAGGGAGGTGGTGGAGTGGCCGTGGCTGGAGGTGTTGAAGCCAAGCCTGGCTGGGGCACTTAGTGCCATGGTCTGGTTGGTTGGGCAGGGCTGGGGGCTAGGTTGGGCTGCAGGAGCTTGGAGCTCTCCTCCAACCTGCCTGGTTCTGTGACTCCATGATTCTAAGACCTCTTTGAAGGGAACCTCTTCTGCCTGTCTCCCCTGAGGCTCCAGCTTGGCTGCCAGCAGGAACAGCTCAATTATTCCCAGAGCTGTGATCCAGGCTGCAGCAGTGGCTGGCACCTGGCAGTTGTGTTTTGTTGGGTTGCTTTGGGGTTGGGTTTTTCCCCCCCTCTTTAACAACGTTGTCTTGTTTAGGGGTTTGCTCTGGGCAGACAGGAGCTGATGCCTCCCAATCAGTCACTAATGAAGGCTCCAGGCTGGGAGTAGAGTGGCTGCAAACTGCCCAGCAGGGAAAGACCTGGAGGTGTTCAAGAGCAGCTGAAGCTGAGCCAAGGTGTGCCCAGGTGGCCAAGAAGGGCATCAGCATCCTGGTTTGGATCAGCAGTGGTGTGGCCAGCAGGAGCAAAGCAGGAGTTGTTGCCCTGGACTGGGCACTGCTGAGGCTGTACCACAGATCAGTTCTGGGCCCCTGACTGTCAGAAGGACATTCAAGGGCTGGAGCAGGTCGAGGGAAGGGCAACAAATCTGGGGATGGCTCTGGAGAACAGGGCTGGAGAGGAGATCTAAGGGGCCTGGGCATTGTTGAGCCTGGAGAAAGGAGGGTGAGGAGAGACCTTCTGACTCTACAGCTCCCTGAGAAGAGACTGGAGCCAGGTGGGGCTTGGTCTCTTCTCCCAAGCAGCAAGTGACAGGGCACCAGGAACCCTTCACGCTCTCTGCCCTCTCTGCTGAGTTGCACAAGGAGGATGTGTGCAGCTCCCATGCCAGCTGAAGCTCAGGTTGGGGTTGTGGATGGATGATTTTGAGTGTGGGCTCAGCACAGCACCCTCAAAAAGCAGCTCTGCAGAGCCACTCTTTAAAAGACAACATTTTTATCCCTCTTGAGGCCCCACAGCTGAACATGGGTGGGACATGTCCCACAGGGAGGTCTTCAGGCATTGGAATGAGCTGCCCAGGGAGGTGGTGGAGTCCCCAAGCCTGGATGTGTTTAAGAGTCTAGGATGTGGTGCTGGGGGATGGGGTTTAGGGTGCACTTCGTGGAGTGGAGTTGGACCTGGTGATGGTGATCCTGAGAGGCTTTTCCAACCTGAATAGTTCTGTGGCTCAGTCACAGACCTGCTTTGAGCCATCAGAGCAGGGTTTGTAGACTGGAGGAAAGAGTGGCCATGGGCAGAGCCTTCCAGAGCTCCATCAGGCAGGAGGTAAGGTAAGGGATGGCATCAGACAGGCTTTGCTCACAGGCTGGATGCATCTTTACTGGCATCTGAGTTAGCTCATTGCAAGTCCATCCAGGCTGACACAAGCTGCATCTGCCTCTGGGAGCATGAGCAGGTGGATTGAGGATGTCTTTCTGTCCTCCCCCATCAACATCCCACTGCTGGGCAGAGCTCTGTTCCCTGGCCAATCCTCTTCAGTTTGGTGCCACATTGCTGGGGTCTGTCGATTTGTCCTGGCTTCATTCTTCCCATTCACAGGATTCTTGAGTCCCAGCACAGTGAGGGTGGGAAGGGACCTCTGGGGATCATCCAGCCCAACCCCCTGCTAAAACAGAGTCACCCACAGCAGCTTGCTGCCCTCTCCCCAGCCTTAATGCCCTTCTCTGGGCACCTTCCAGCACCTCAACATCTCTCTGCAATGGAGGAGCCCAGAACTGGACACAGCACTCCAGGGCTGGCCTGAGCAGTGCTGAGCACAGGGGCACAAGAACCTCCCTTGTCCTGCTGCCCACACTGCTCCTGAGCCAGCCCAGGATGCCATTGGCTCTGCTGCCCACCTGGGCACTGCTGCCTCCTCTTCAGCTCCTCTCTCCCAGCACCCCCAGCTCCCTCTCTGCCTGCCTGCTCTCAGCCACTCTGGCCCCAGATCATCCAGCCCAAACCCACTCCTAAAGCAGGGCACCCCCAGCAGCTTGCCCAGCAGCACAGTGCCCAGGCAGGGTTGGAAGCTCTCCACACAAGGACACTGCACAGCCTCTCTGGGCAGCCTCCAGCACCCTCACACCAAACAGCTTTCTCCTCCTTTTCACAGGCAGCCTCCTGCCTGCCACTCTCTGCCCCTTGGCCTGGCACTCCAGTCCCCTCAGCATCTTTGTAGCCTCCACTGGCCTCTCTCCAGCAGTTCCCTGCCTCTCTTGAAGTGGCAAACCCAGAATTGTAGGCAGCCTTCCAGATGTGGCCATTAGAGGGGCAAGAGAACCTTCCATGGCCTGCTCCCCACATTCTTCTTTGTGCCCCCCAGGGCTCCACTGCCCTTCCTGGCCATGAAAGCTCTCCATTTGCCCATGGGCAACTTGCTATCCCCCAGCCCTGCCAGCTCCTGCTCCTTGGAGCTGCTTCCCAGCAGCTCCCCCCTCAGCTGTGCTGCTGCAGGAGGTTGTTCCTCCCCAGGGCCAGGACCTGCCCTTGCCCTGCTTGACCTCTCCCTTCAATCTCCAACCTGCCTCTTAATGCCAAAGTGCCTCCTTTGAAGCACCCTACCCGGGCTGGCTTAGCAGAGTGAGTTGGGCAGGAGATGCTGCTGCTCAGTCCCTGTGCATTACAGATCCCCAAATCCACCCAGGAATCCTCTTTCCCAGCCTCCAGGCAGCACTGCTAACACCCAGCGCCGCGGCTGGGGGAGCAGCCAAAGCTCGGCAGCTTTCAGGGCACTTCAAACCCATCCAGCTCAGTCAGGAAGGCTTCTGGGGGCTCTCTCCAAGTGCTTTTGGCTTTAGAGCATGGAAGGGAATAAAAGCTCAGCCACAGCAAGGCCTGTTGGAAAGGTTTCTGGTGTGTGCAGGGAGATAATGTATGGTAATGAGGGCAGCAGCCAGGCGCTGTAAGGGACAAGAACTTATCACTGCTCTCCCTGTCGTGCCGCGTCCCCGTGGTTGGTGCTCGCCACGGCAGCCTCCCCAGATTCATTTGGCATTGTTCAGCTGTCAGAGCTCTGCAGAGCAGCAGCTTCCACGGGAGGACTTCTCTGGCGTGCACAGGTTGTGGGTTGAAGGCTGCTGGAGCTCTGCAGCCAGCCCTGGCGCCTCGGCGCAGAAGAAGTTCTTCGGCGTGAGGGTGGTGAGAGACTGGAAGGGGTTGTGCAGGGCGGTGGTGGAAGCCTCCTGTGCCTCTGCTGTGAGCACAGACTGAAAGAGTTGGGGCTGTGCAGGCTGGAGCAGAGGAGGCTCCCAGGTGACCTTCTTATGGCCTTCCAGGAGCTGAAGTGGGCTACAAAAAAGCTGTGGAGTGACTTCTGAGGCTGTGAGGGAGTGGCAGGAGTGGGGGGAATGGAGCAAAGCTGGAGGTAGGGAGAGTGAGGCTGGAGGTGAGGAGGAAGTTGTTGAGCAGGAGAGTGGTGAGAGGCTGGAATGGGTTGCCCAGGGAGGTGGTTGAGGCCCCATGGCTGGAGGTGTTTGAGGCCAGGCTGGCTGAGGCTGTGTGCAGCCTGCTCTAGGGTAGGGTGTCCCTGGGCATGGCAGGGGGTTGGAACTGGCTGCTCCTTGTGGTCCCTTCCAGCCCTGACTGATTCTGTGCTTCAGCACTGGGTTCAGTTTGGGGCTCCTCACTATGAGAGCAACTGGAGCAGATACAGAGAAAGGCAATGAAACTGGGGAAGGGTTTGGAGGACAGGGCTGGGAAGAAGCAGCTCAGGGAGCTGGGAGTGTTCAGCCTGGAGCAAAGGAGGGTGAAGGGAGAGCTTCTGGCTCTCCTACAGCTCCCTGGAAAGAGGTCAGAGTACCAAGTGATAAGACAAGAGGAAACAGCCCCAGGTTGCCCAAGAGGAGGTTTAGGTTGGGTATTAAAAGAAACTTCCTCACTGAAGAGGTTCTCAGAGGCTGGGTCAGGTTCCTCAGGCTGATGGTTGAATCCTCATCCCTCAGTTTGGTTGGAGAATCACAGAATCAAAGAATGTCAGGGGCTGGAAGGGACCTGCAGAGCTTATTCAGGCCAAGCCCTGCCAGAGCAGCAGCACCCAGAGCAGGTCACACAGGAACACATCCAGGTGGGTTTGGAATATCTCCAGAGAGGGAGACTCCACAGCCCCCCTGGGCAGCCTGTGCCAGGCTCTGTCACCCTCCCAGGGAAAAAAATTCCTCCTGATGTTTCCATGGAACTTCCCAAACCAAACCTCTGAGATCATCAAGTCCAACCACCAACCCCACACCACCACAGCCATGCTCCAAAGCACCATGTCCACAGATTGTTTTGGACACATCCAGGAATGGTGACTCCAGCACCTCCAAACAAGGCACAGAGATGTGGTGCTGAGGGACATGGCTTGACAGCAGCCTTGGCAGAGTTGGAGGCTGGTTGGACTCGATGATCTTCAAGGTCTTTTCCAACTGGAACAAATCTAAGAGGAGGTCTCCCAGGCAAGGGAATGTGTTGTGATGGGACTTTGTGCCATCCACATCCAGTTGGCAGCTGTCACTGGTGGTGGTCCCCAAGGATCAGTGCTGGACCCAGTCCTGTTCAACATCTTTATTGATGATCGGGACAAGGGCACTGAGTCCAGCAGCAGGAAGTTTGCAGAGGACACCAAGCTAGGAGCAGCTGTGGAGTTGTTGGAAGGCAGGAGAGCCCTGCAGAGGGACCTGGCCAGGCTGGATGGGTGGGCAGAGGCCAAGGGGATGAGATTGAACAAGGCCAAGGGCAGGGTTCTGCACTTTGGCCACAACAACCCCAAGCAGCACTGCAGGCTGGGGCCAGAGTGGCTGAGAGCAGGCAGGCAGAGAGGGAGCTGGGGGTGTGCAGCCTGCAGCAGAGGAGGCTCAGGGCAGAGCTCATTGCTGTCTGCAGCTGCCTGCAGGGAGGCTGTAGCCAGCTGGGGTTGGGCTCTGCTGCCAGGCAGCCAGGGACAGAAGAAGGGGACAGAGGCTGAAGCTGTGGCAGGGCAGGGTCAGGCTGGATGTGAGGAGGAAGTTGTTGGCAGAGAGAGTGATTGGCACTGGAATGGGCTGCCCAGGGAGGTGGTGGAGTGGCCGTGGCTGGAGGTGTTGAAGAGGAGGCTTCATGAGGCACTCGGTGCTAGGGGTCAGTCGATCAGAAGGTGTTAGGTTGGGCTGGATGAGCTCAGAGCTCATTTCCAACCTGCTTCATTCTGTGGTCCTGTGAGATGCGGAGCTGAGGGCCGTGGTGCAGCAGTGCCTCCGCAGTGCCCTTGCAGTGCCCCAGCAGTGCCTCCGCAGTGCCCTCGCAGTGCCCCAGCAGTGTCCCCTCAGTGCCCCCGCAGTGCCCCAGCAGCGCTGGCTTAGTGACGGATCTCGATGGTCTGAAAGGTCTCTTCCAACCGAACCCATTCCCCCATTCTCCAACTCATAGGCTGCACTGAACCCCCGCAGCGGTGCTGGGCTGCTGCTGGGACCCGCCGAGCTCCGAGCTCTTTCCAACCCCATCCCCTGACTCGCTGCTTCCTTTCCTAAGCTGCCAAGCTCGCAAATTGCAACCCCAACTTCTGCGGCTCCCTCTTATCTGCCGCGGAAGCACTGAGATGGCAAAACGCATTCCCTCTTCCCTGCAATCCCAACCTCTATTTGCATGAGGAAATTGGAAGGCGGAGTTGTTGTTGTCCTTCGTTTGCATGACAAGAGGCAGCCGGCGTCAGAACGGGGCCAGCTCAGTTGCGGGGATGGGGGAGGAGAGGAAGGAGCCTGTGGCTGCTTTGCCTTTTTCTCTTCTTAGCTCGTAATTAAAATCGATTTATAAGTTAAAAAAACCCAAACCGACCCAAAAAAACCCCAAGAACCAACCAAAAAAAAAAACCCCAAACCCACAACACTCTTAACTTACTCTCTGTTTACTCAGCCCCTTGCCGACCCGCGGAGCGCAAGGGGCTGAGGTCGCCCCAGCTCAGCTCTCCTGCCGCGGGCTGCGGTTGGAGGAGGTTGAGGTTTGGAGGAGGTTTTGCTGAATCGAGCTTTCTGGCTGCAGGTTCTTAATTAGTCCAAACTATTTCCACAGTGGAAAGAAGAGGGGAGGGGGAAAGAATAAAACCCACTCTGTAGCTGCCCCCAAGCTGGAGCAGGCTGTGGACCTGTCTCCGCTGGGCTTTGGGGGAAGTGGGAAGCAGGAATGTGTTGGGAGGTGTTGACTGGGATGCTCTGGCAGGGTTGATAGGGGGAAACTGCTCTTGCTGGAGTGACTGCATCCAGGAGCTGCTGCCTTTAATTTGGCTGCTGCAGCAGCACATCTCCAAGGCCAGTAGGGTCCTGGGGTGGATTAGGAGGAGTGTGTCCAGCAGATCAAGGCAGGTTCTCCTCCCCCTCTACTCTGTCCTGCTGAGACCTCATCTTGAATATTGTGTTCAGTTTGGGGCTCCCCAGTTGCAGAGGGACAGGGATCTGCTGCAGAGGGTCCAAGGGAGGGCTCTCAGGATGCTGAGGGGACTGGAGCAGTGTCTGGTGAGGAGAGGCTGAGGGCCCTGGGGCTGCTTAGTCTGGAGTAGACTGAGAGGGGATTTGGTAAACGTTTCTAAGTATCTGAGGGCTGTTAGGAGAGGGGGGACAGGCTCTGCTCACTGCTCCCTGCGATAGGACAAGCAGCAATGGGTGTAAGTTGCAGCAAAAGAGATTCCAGCTCAGCACAAGGGGGAACTTCTTTACTGTAAGGGTCCCAGAGTCTGGCACAGTCTGCCCAGAGAGGTTGTGGAGTCTCCTTCTCAGAGCCTCTCAAGGCCTGTCTGGATGTGTTCCTGTGTGACCTGTGTTAGGATTGTCCTGCTGTGTCAGGGGGCTGGACTGGATGTTCTCCTTGGGTCCCTTCCAACCCCTAACATCATAGAATCATAGAATGGTTTAGGTTGGAAGGGACCTCAAGGATCATCCAGCTCCAATCCCCTGCCATAGGCAGGGACACCTCCCACTAGAGCAGGTTGCTCAAGGCCTCATCCAGCCTGGCCTTAAACATCCTGTGGGCTGTGATCTCTGCTGATAAGAGCTGGGGGAGGTTGATCTGCACTCGATTGGACTGAGGGAGTCACAGACTCCTAGAGTGGTTCAGGCTGGAGGGGACCTCCGAAGCTCATCCAGTCCAACCTCGTGCAGGCAGCAGGCACATCCTCCACTAGATCAGGTTGCCCAGAGCCTTGTCCAAGCCTCACCTTGAATATCTCCAACCACCTCCTTGGGCAACCTGTCCCAGTGTTCCACCACCCTCATTTCTCACATCCAATCTCAATCTGCTTTGCTCTCATTTGAAGCCTTTGCCCTTGTCCTGTCCCTGCAGGCCTTTGCAGTCTCTCTGCAGCCTGCTTGTGGTCTAAGGTCTTCCTGGAGCTCAGCTCCCTCAGCCTGTCCTCACAGCAGAGCTGCTCTAACCCCCTGATCATTTGCATGGCCTCCTCTGGATCCACTCCATCAGCTCCATGTCCTTCCAGACCTGGACACAGTACTCCAGGTGAGGTCTCAGCAGAGCAAAGTGGCAGGATCCCCTCTCTGGATCTGCTGGCAACGCATCTTTGGATGCAGTCCAGCCTGCCCTTGGCCTTCTGTGCTGCAGGCTCACACTGTCCAGCTTCTCCTCCACCAGCACCCCCAAGTCCTTTTCAGCAGGGCTGCTTTGCATCACCTCCTTCCCCAGCCTGTGTTGATAGTGAGGATTGTTCCAGCTTGGAGCAGAGGAGCCTGAGAGTTGCCCTCATTCGTGTTTGCAAAGATGTGCAGGTGAGTGGCAGGGGCTGGAGCCAGGCTCTGCTCTGCTGGGGGATGCCCAATGCCAGCACAAGGGCAGTGCTGGCAGCTGAGGCAGAGGAAGTGCCATGGGGACAGGAGGAGGAATTTTTCCCCTGTGAGGCTGGCAGAGCCTGGCACAGGCTGCCCAGGGGGGCTGTGGAGTCTCCCTCTCTGGAGATATCCAAGACCCATCTGGATTTGTTCCTGTGTGAGCTGCTCTGGCTGACCCTGCTCTGGCAGGGGCTGGACTGGCTGAGCTCTGGAGATGCCTTCCAGCCCCTAACGTTCTGTGGTCCTGTGGCTGAGGACTCCCAGGAGCACAGAGCACACCCCAGGAAGGAAGCTGCTGTGGAAGCTGTCCCCAGCGTTTGGTGCCGTGCTGCAGGGACTGGAGGGGCTTTAGTCTTTGAGGTGGGGGCCTCAAAGCGTGAGCTGTGACTTGTACTCACAGGCTTGGGGTTTTTCGAGTCAGTGGAGAGAAGCAGGTGACATCAGCAGCTGATTTGTCTCAGCTGGAAGCAGGCAGCCCAGGAGAGTCGCCTGCTAAAAGCCTTCATTCCTCTCGCAGTCTCAGGTGACTGAGTCATTCTTCAGCTGCTGATGGAGAGCTCTGCCCTGCTTCCCTCAAACAACTTTGAAGCTGTTCAGTGCCTTTTTTTCTGTTGTTTCCTGGAGTGTTTGAAGAGGAATTGAATTTCTTGGCCTGGGCTGCACATCACCAGCTTCATCCTGCAGCTGGCAGCAATCTGTTCCCAGTGAGGCAGCACTGTCCTCATGGGGAAGCTGTTGAGACAACAGAGAAGTGTTTAGGACAACTGCTTGGGTCACCAAGGACTTCTGAGAGGCAGCTTCAGGCCCATGCCAACCAGGCTTGGGAAAATCCCACTGTTTGCTCCCAGGAATAGGCAGGAGCAGAGGGGTTTGTGTGCCTAACCCCTGTGCTTCTTCAGCACCAGGCAGCAGATAGCACCAATGGGATGAGACTGAGCAAGGCCAAGGGCAGGGTTCTGCACTTGGGCCACAGCAACCCCAAGCAGCACTACAGGCTGGGGCCAGAGTGGCTGAGAGCAGCCAGGCAGAGAGGGAGCTGGGGGTGCTGGGAGAGAGGAGCTGAAGATGAGGCAGCAGTGCCCAGGTGGGCAGCAGAGCCAATGGCATCCTGGGCTGGCTCAGGAGCAGTGTGGGCAGCAGGACAAGGGAGGTTCTT
>WAAF01014684.1:15893-39579 GCA_013400475.1 Tricholaema leucomelas
CCCTCCCCTCCCCTTCCCTTCCCTTCCCTTCCCTTCCCTTCCCTTCCCTTCCCTTCCCTTCCCTCATCTGCCCAGCCACAAGGAGGGAGGGCAGAAGGACTGAAGGGCAGGGGGGAAAATGGTGCCACAAGCACCAATCCATTTCACCTGCCCTCTAGGAGCAGAGGCCAAGGTTGGCAGAGGCCAAGGTTGGCAGAGGCTGCAGGGTGGGGCTGTTCAGTGGAGCTGCAGGCATTGTGTGTGCCCATCCTCCCGGTGCCACCCGCCTGGAGCAGGCTCGGCGTGGCCTTGTGTTCAAGTCTTGGGGCGTGCCAGGGTGGGGAGGTTGTGCTTTTAGGGGTGAAGCTTGTGAGGTGAGGGAGGAAGGATGGAGTAGCTTCAGAGTAAAAGACACTTTCAGTGCTGCTGCAGGGCTGGGGATGATGAAGTGTACCAAGAATGGGTGATGACTGCCAAGAAAGGTGTGGCCCTGGCACTCTGGGGCATGGGTTTGTGGCCATGGTGGTGTTGGACTGGATGATCTCAGAGGGCTTTTCCAAGCCAAACCACTCTACTCTGACCTCCCATCCTGCACCTCCCATCCTCTCCTATCACTCTTAGCTGAGGCAGTGCTGGTGTGCCAACTGTACCCACCCCAGGCACCACTTCAGCCTGGAGAAGAGGAGGCTCTGGGAGACCCTGGAGCAGCTTTCCAGTACCTGCAGGGTACTACAGCACAGCTGGGAAGGGACTTCTGACAAGGGCTGGGAGTGACAGGATGGGGGATGATGGTTTCAAACCAGAAGAGGATGCAGATGAGACACAAAGAAGAGAATCTTTCCTGTGAGGTTGGTCAGGCACTGGAACAGGTTGCTGTTGTGGAGGTTCCAAGCCTGGAAGAGCTCAAAGCCAGGTTGGATGAGGCCTTGAGTGACCTGGGCTAGTGTTAGGTGTCCCTGCCCATGGCACAGGGCTTGGAACTTGGATGGTCTGTAAGGTCCCTTCCAACCCAGCCCCTTCTGTGGTCTAACAGTTGTGTACTGGGAGATGTTAAGTTGTGGTTGGACTTCAAGTTCTTAAGGCCTCTTCCAGCCAAGTTCCAACCCAACCCATTCTAAGAACCAAGGATTTGGTGTGAGTCCATCTGAAAGAAAAGGATTTCTCCAGCCACAGTGCAGCTACTACCAGTAGGGTTTACAGCAGCCTCAAACCATCTGGTTTATATTTACCATTAAAGAGCAACCTGGGAGGAGGTCAGAAGTGTCAGGAAGCTGTGGCCACCTCCTCACCCCATGAAGCTCTACAAGCCCTTGCAAGGGGAGGTCCAGGCTGGGTGTTAGGAGGAAGTTGTTGGCAGAGAGAGTGATTGGCACTGGAATGGGCTGCCCAGGGAGGTGGTGGAGTGGCCGTGGCTGGAGGTGTTGAAGCCAAGCCTGGCTGGGGCACTTAGTGCCATGGTCTGGTTGGTTGGGCAGGGCTGGGTGCTAGGTTGGGCTGCAGGAGCTTGGAGCTCTCTTCCAACCTGCCTCATTGTATGATTCAATTCCTACCCAGCCTCCCTGTAGCCTACTGGAAGCATCTCTAAGGTCATCTTGGAGCCTTCTCTTCTGCAGGCTGCACACCCCCAGCTCTCTCAGCCTGCCCTCAGAGGGGCTGTGCCCATCAGACCTGGCTCCAGCAGGGAAGCTCCCACTGGAGGGAAGGCAGTGCAAAAGCCTGGAGCTTTCCTCTTGCATCTCTCTGCATGGACTCTTTGCCACTGCTGACAGTTGAGGGCAGCCCTGGCCCTGGCTTGATCAAGCATTCACCAGCTTGGCCTCCTGCTGCAGGGCTCTGGGGTTTATATGTGGGGTGGTTTTTTTTTCTCTCCTTTCCCTTTCCCTGGTTATTAGGAAATATTCAAATGCTGCAAACAAATGTCAGGCTGCAGAATATTCATGAAGTCTCCTCTTGGAGCTGCTCCCCCAAGTCGCTGCTGGCTGGAATACATCAAGCTAATGCTGATTGCCTGCGTTTAGGCTTGAATAAAGACATTGCACTCAATCGGTGGAGAGTGACTGCTCCTGCTTTGGAGACTCTGGGAATTGGGAAGGCTCAGGACCAGTCCCAGTGCCAGAGAGCTGCTAATGGATGTTGTTTTTTTGCCGTGTGCTTGACCACCTCTTGCTGGCAGGGCTGAAATTTACCTCCCTCTGCACAGAGGTTGGAAGGGATCCTCTAAGGTCACAGGAGCACAGAATGAAGCAGGTTGGAAAAGAGCTCTGAGCTCATCCAGTCCAAGCTATCCCCTAACACCTTCTGAGCAACTGACCCCTGGCACCCAGTGCCTCCTGCAGGCTCCTCTTCAACACCTCCAGGCATGGGCACTGCACCACCTCCCCGGGCAGCCCATTCCAGTGCCAATCTCTCTTGCTGTGGTGAACTTCTTCCTCCTCACATCCAGCCTGACCCTGCCCTGGCACAGCTTCAGGCTATGTCCTCTGTCCCTGGGTGCTTGGCAGCAGAGCCCAACCTCCACCTGGCTACAACTATCATCTTGTCCACCCCCCCTGCAGCCAGCAGGGACATCTCCAAGCAGAGCAGGTGGCTCAGGGCCGACAGATTGAGTGGGAAGTCTTCATTTATCTCTTCAGTTTGACCTCTGGGGGTGAGGTCTCCACAACACCCCCGGGCAAAGTGCTCCAGGGTTTCACCCCTCTCCTTGCTCTGAACTGCCTCCTGCTGTCCAACCTCAACCTCCCCTGTCAAACCATTGTCCCTCATCCTGTCACCACTACAGCCTTCCACAGTCCCTCCCCATCTGTCCTCCAGGTCCCCTGCAGATACTGAAATGCTGCTCTAAGGTCTCCCTGAAGCCTTTTCTTCTCCAGGCTGAACAACCCAAACTCTGCCAACTTCTCCCTGTAGGAGAAGTCCTGCGGCCCTCTGATCCCCCTCATGACCTCCTCTGGACCCTCTCTGGCAGGTCCACATCCTTCATGGCCCTCCTAAATTCCTGCTGACACATCTCACCCAGGCTCTCTAGGCCTACCAGACTTTCCTAACCCTTCTTCTCAGTTTGGCTAATGCACAGCAGAGAGGTGAAAGAAAGGGAAAACTTCATCTCAGCAGAGCAAGATTAGGAAGATGAAGCCTTCCTCTGCCCCTCTGCTGTGCCCTGCTGAGGCCACCTGTGCAGTGCTGGCTCCAGCTGTGTGCTGCCCAGGGGCAGAGGCAGGGAAGTGCTGGAGAGAGTGCAGTGGGGGCTGGGAAGCTGCTGAGGGGCCTGGAGCAGCTGTGTGAGGAGCAAAGGCTGAGAGCCCTGGGGCTGAGAGCCTGCAGGAGAGCAGCCCCAGAGGGCATCTGCTGAGTGCTCAGCAAGAGCTGAAGGAGCTGTGGGGGGCAAGGGGCTGGGGCCAGGCTCTTGCCAGTGGTGCCCTGCAGTGGCAGGCCAAGGGGCAAGGGGCAGAGAGTGGCAGGCAGGAGGCTGCCTGTGAAGAGGAGGAGAAAGTTGTTTGTTGTGAGGGTGCTGGAGGCCTGGAGCAGGCTGCCCAGAGAGGCTGTGCAGTGTCCTTGTGTGGAGAGCTTCCAACCCCCCTGGGCACTGTGCTGCTGGGCAAGCTGCTGGGGGTGCCCTGCTTTAAGGATGGGCTTGGACTGGATGGGCTCCAGAGCTGCCTTCCAGCCTCCCCACGCTGGGTTCTGGGGTGTGTGTGAAGAGCTGCCCTGCAGAATGTTCATTCACAGCTTCCCACAGCCCCACTGCAGCCTCCAGAGAGCTGAGGGCCACCAAGGCACTGAGAAGGGCACTGAGCTGTAGGACAGTGCAGATCAGCTCTGCCTGCCCACCCTCTACATGGCTCACACTGGCCCCAGGAGGTGTTGCTCTCCCTCTCTCCACTTAGGGATTGTGTTAGCCAAAGGCATCCTCCCCTCCCAGCCTCTCTCTTAGCAAGCAGCCCTGGTTCCAGCCCTTCCACTGGGGTCTCCATGGGGGCTTCCCTTCCTTCTGAGCAACAGCTTGGCCCTGCCCACCCAGCCCCTGCCCCTGGCTGTCTCCAGGCTAGCTAACAAGAAGGCAGGGCAATGGCAGCAGAGCCCCCAGAGGACACAAGCCCTCTCCTCTCTGCTTTTGCCCTTCCCCTCCTCTTCATTAGCAGCACTCCCTGTAGAGACACCAAACACCTTCGCTGGGGGCCAACTGCTCCCCACCCATGTCCTGCCTGCTCCACGCAGCTCTGCCTGCTGAAGAGGGGAACTGAGGAGCAAGAGGATGGCACAGAGAGAGGTTCACAGCCCTCCCCTCATCAGCCTGCCCCCAGCAGTCTCCACAAGCTGGGGCACAGGCTGAGCTCCACCATCTCAGAGCTCCTTCCCAGGCTCAGTGACTCTGCTCTGCAGCCTGTGGAGGTTCACTGCCAGCAGCTGCTTGGACCCCACTGCCTGAGCAGCACAGGAGCTGCTCCATGTTCAGTGCTTGTACTACAACCCTGGGATGTGAGGGGAACATCTGGTTCTGCTGGAGCTTTGCCAGCTGCAAACAATCTATCAGCACCCCGGGCACATTGTGCCAAGGACTAATTAGCCTCCCTGTTAATGATAGTGCTGATTGTCTGGCCTGAATCTGTTTGGGAGCTTCATCTTCCATCTACTGGGGTTTGTTACAGCTCTGATGGCCAGACCAGAATACTCACAGGCTCCCAGCCTGGTGGTAGTTGGAAGGGAGGTCTGGAGCCCATCCAGTCCAAGCCCACCCCTAAAGCAGGGCACCCCCAGCAGCTTGCCCAGCAGCACAGTGCCCAGGGGGGTTGGAAGCTCTCCACACAAGGACACTGCACAGCCTCTCTGGGCAGCCTGCTCCAGGCCTCCAGCACCCTCACAGCAAACAACTTTCTCCTCCTCTTCACAGGCAGCCTCCTGCCTGCCACTCTCTGCCCCTTGCCCCTTGGCCTGCCACTGCAGGGCACCACTGGCAAGAGCCTGGCCCCAGCCCCTTGCCCCCCACAGCTCCTTCAGCTCTTGCTGAGCACTCAGCAGATGCCCTCTGGGGCTGCTCTCCTGCAGGCTCTCAGCCCCAGGGCTCTCAGCCTTTGCTCCTCACACAGCTGCTCCAGGCCCCTCAGCAGCTTCCCAGCCCCCACTGCACTCTCTCCACCACTTCCCTGCCTCTGCCCCTGGGCAGCACACAGCTGGAGCCAGCACTGCACAGGTGGCCTCAGCAGGGCACAGCAGAGGGGCAGCACACAGCTGGAGCTGTTGTCTGAGTAGGGCAGAGTGGAGGAGGAGGAATCTTCCTCCCTCAACCTGCTGCTCCCATGCCCCTGAGGACTGAGGGGCATTGGAATGGGCTGCCCAGGGAGGTGGTGGAGTGGCCGTGGCTGGAGGTGTTGAAGCCAAGCCTGGCTGGGGCACTTAGTGCCATGGTGTTGTTGGCTGGACAGGGCTGGGTGCTAGGTTGGGTTGGGTGTG
This sequence comes from Tricholaema leucomelas, assembly GCA_013400475.1. NCBI lineage: Eukaryota > Metazoa > Chordata > Aves > Piciformes > Lybiidae > Tricholaema lacrymosa > Tricholaema leucomelas. The sequence goes on from WAAF01014684.1 coordinate 21,321, forward strand.
TTTGGAGCTCTCTTCCAACCTGGCTGATTCTATGACTCTCTGACACCAGTCACCTTCCTGGCCAGGAGGCCACGTTGCTGGCTCATGAGCAGCTTCTGCTCCCCAGTCCCTGTGTTTCCTCCTGCTGCCCCAGCCTGTGGCTCCAGAGTGCTTCACATCATCTTTCCTGACCCAGCCTTGCTGAATTTTCATGAGCTGCTTGGCAAGCTGCTGCTCCCCAGCCTCTGCCCCCCCTCTCAATAAAGCTGCCAGAGACCTTAGACCTTGCTCCCAATTTCTCACTCACGTTGGAAGTGCTGTGTAAGGCTCTTTGCACAACTCCTCGGCCCTCTGCTTATTATCACTTCATCACTTTGCTCCTCTCTCCTCTCCCTTCCTAACAAAAGCCTGGCAGCAAACCCAGGGGCTGAAACCAGCCCTGTCCCATGCTGCTGCTGCTGCCTCACAGGAGGCTTTTTGAAGATCACAGCTGAGAAGCACTGGGAGAGGTCCCTGTGGAGGGCCCGAGGAGCAACTCTGTGTTTAGAGCAATTTACCTTCAGCTCTAATGTGTTTAAGAAGTGAAATTGCCACTTAGACTTGCAGAGCAAATTGGCCTCTGCTCAGGAGTGGCTGCCGAGAGTCTGGCGAGGAAAGGTCATCCTGCAGCCTTCTGCTCTCCACACAGCTTAGTCTTGATGGCCTGGAGGGAAATGCTTTGGCCCCAGGCTGTAATTTCATCCTCGTAAAAACCAGACCTCAGCGCTCAGCTCTGCCAGCTCCTTCCAGCGGCATCCTGCCTGCCATGCAGCTGCCTCCCTGCTGCCTCCTGGGCACAGCGCAAAGAGCCTCACAACTCAGCATGGGCAGGGTGGGGACAGCTGCCTGAAGGGCAGGGGGATGAGGCTGAACAAGGCCAAGTGCAGTTAGGCCACACCAACCCCAAGCAGCACTGCAGGCTGGGGCCAGAGTGGCTGAGAGCAGGCAGGCAGAGAGGGAGCTGGGGGTGGTGGGAGAGAGGAGCTGAAGAGGAGGCAGCAGTGCCCAGGTGGGCAGCAGAGCCAATGGCATCCTGGGCTGGCTCAGGAGCAGTGTGGGCAGCAGGACAAGGGAGGTTCTTCTGCCCCTGTGCTCAGCACTGCTCAGGCCACCCCTGGAGTGCTGTGTCCAGTTCTGGGCTCCTCCATTGCAGAGAGATGTTGAGGTGCTGGAAGGTGTTGAGAGAAGGGCAGCAAGGCTGGGGAGGGGCCTGGAGCACAGCCCTGTGAGGAGAGGCTGAGGGAGCTGGGGGTGTGCAGCCTGCAGAAGAGGAGGCTCAGGGCAGAGCTCATTGCTGTCTGCAGCTCCCTGCAGGGAGGCTGTAGCCAGCTGGGGTTGGGCTCTGCTGCCAGGCAGCCAGGGACAGAAGAAGGGGACACAGCCCCAAGCTGTGCCAGGGCAGGTCTAGGCTGGATGTGAGGAGGAAGTTGTTGGCAGAGAGAGTGATTGGCACTGGAATGGGCTGCCCAGGGAGGTGGTGGAGTGGCCGTGGCTGGAGGTGTTGAAGCCAAGCCTGGCTGGGGCACTTAGTGCCATGGTCTGGTTGGTTGGGCAGGGCTGGGGGCTAGGTTGGGCTGCAGGAGCTTGGAGCTCTCTTCCACCTGCCTGATTCTTTGAGGTTTCTCCACTTACTTCCCTTCAGCCTCCCTCTCCCCTGTCTCATGGCCTGTGCTGGAGTTTTGTGGTGAGCACTCTCTGCCTTCTCCCTTCAATCATAGAGTCACAGAATGGGTTGGAAGTGACCTCCAAAGCTCATCCCCTGCAGCCAGCAGGCACAGCTCCACCAGGGCAGGCTGCCCACAGCCCTGCCCAGCCTCACCTGGGATGTCTCCAGGCCTGGGGCCTCAACCACCTCCCTGGGCAACCTGTTGCAGGCTCCCAGCAGCCTCCTGCTGCAGAACTTGTTCCTCACATCCAATCTCAGTCTGCTCTGCTCTCCTCCCAAACCATTGCCCTGCTCCTGTCCCTGCAGGCCTTTGGGCACAGTCCCTCTGCAGCCTGCTTGGAGCCTCCAGGAAGGATGGGGGCCACAGGAGCAAGAAACCATGAGAGATGCTGAAGTGAGAGGTGCTGAGGTGAGAGGTGCTGGGATCAGAGGTGCTGGGGTGAGAGGTGCTGGGGTGAGAGGTGCTGGGATCAGAGGTGCTGGGGTGAGAGGTGCTGGGGTCTGCTGCAAAGAGAGGAGTTTCTTTCCTTCAGGCAGCCTCTTTCTCTGTCATTTCTGTTGTCATTTTGGTGTTGGTTTTCCCCTCCCACCCCTCTCAATTCCTTCCCCCCCCTCACCACTGAGCCTTGTCCCCTCTCATCGAGTGTGGTGCAGATTCATCAAGCAGCTGAAATGCACTCAGGGGACACTGATTGATGGACCAAGCAGGCTGTCAGAAGGGCTTAAGCAAATGAGGCTGAAGCTAAAGATCATAATTAGTGACATGGAGGAGAAGGGAAGAGGCTGGAAGCTTCCCCAGCTGCTAGAGCTGGTGGGTCTCAGCAAGGCAAGCACCTGGAGTAGAAATGAGCTGAGAGGTCTTCCACTGAGAGCTTGGAGATGAAGTCTGACATTGTTTCCATCACACAGCAGATCTTCTGGGGGTGGGGGGGGAGGAGGGAGAGAGAGGCAGAATATTCCCCTAGAAAATGTTTGGATGGATGGACCTTGAGAGCTGTCACTCAACTGCCCCAACCCTTCCTTTTCCTCTCATCCTGGAGGATGGCTTCTGTCTCCTGCAGGGCACCACTAGGAGGGTAAGGCAGAAGCTAAGGGGGCCTGGGATCACTCAGGGATCTGTGGAGTGGCTGCCAGTGAGCTGGCTGGGGGTGGTTACAAGGAAAGGTGCTTTTATGTCAGGTTCTTCTGTGGATGATGCTCTGATCAAGGGATGTGAGATAGCCACAGGCAAACCAGGTTGTTACAGCCCCTGCAAGCTGATGAAGCTGAGGGTTGGGAAGAGCTGGGGAGCCTGCAGCAGCTCTCAGCAGCAGCTCAGGCAGCACCTTTCTTGTATGACTGCCTGAGCCTCTCCTGCTCCCTATGGCTCAGATGGTTCAGGTTAAAAGCCCAGCAGCAGCCCAAGGCTTGTGGAGCTCAGCACAGCTGTGGCCACACCTCGAACCCTGGGGTCAGTTCTGGGCCACTCCAAGAAGGACACTGAGGAGCTGGAGCAGGGCCAGAGAAAGGCAACAGAGCTGGGAAAGGGTCTGGAGAAGAGGGCTGGGGAGGAGCAGCTGAGGGAGGTGTTGAGCCTGGAGCAGAGGAGGCTGAGAGGAGACCTCACTGCTTTGTGCAGCCTCTGGCTGGAGGCAGCTAGAGCATGGTGGGGATTGGTCTCTTCTCCCAGGGCACAAGAGGTTGGACAAGTGGAAACAGCCTCAGGTTGCCTCAGGGGAGGTTCAGGTTGCACACAAGGAGCAATTTCTTCTCCAAAGTGTTGTCAAGCCCTGGAAGAGGCTGCCCAGAGCAGTGGTGGCTTCCTCATCCCTGGAGGGGGTTCAGAGCCTCGGAGATGTGGTGCTGAGGGCCATGGGCTGGCGGTGCCATGGCAGTGCTGGCTAAGGGTTGAACTCCATCATCTGAAAGGTGTCTTGCAAGCAAAACAATTCCATGATTCCATGTGCAGCTCTGGGAAGCCTCTGAAAGGTCTCTTCCCACCAGAGCAGTGCTGTGACCCTCAGCAAGCCAGAAGGGAACTGCCAGGGCTGAGCTAACCAGGCACAGGAGTGAGGCTGGGCTGAGGACGACGCAGGAAGAAACCAAACCCAAGGGAGCCCTGAGCTGGGGCTCAGAGGCACAGGCAGGGTCTGCACAAGCTGTTTTGGTGCTGCTTTTCCCCCTCACTTTGCTCTCTGTGAGCACCAGCTGGGAACATTAAACTGCTGGCCAAAGTCTTTCAGGAGGAGCTTCTCCTGCCCTCTCGGTGCCGCGCGGGGATGGGCACCGGCGCCAGGGCCTGGTGCAGTGGGTAAGGAGCTGGATGGAGTGGCTTTAGAGTTGGCACCTGCCTTGATAAGCACCAGGCTGGGAGGAGAGGAGTTGCCTGGAGCTGGTCAAAACACAGTGGTGTTGTTTTCCTACCCCTGCTGAGGGTTGCTGTTGCTGTGGCTCAGGAATAATTCGCCGCTGGTTTCCGCGGGCGTGGAATGGGCTCGGTGATGCCAGGAGGAATTTCCACTGCAATTCCTCTTCTCCTCAGCCATATCATTGCTTTTTTTCCCTTCCCCTCCCACCCATCTCCTGCCCACCACCCAGGCCCCAGTTTTGGTGGGCTTTGCCTCTGCCCACCCAGCTTCTCCTGCCCTTTACTGTGCAGCAAGCCCCAGGGGCTGAGTGCAGGGGAGCCAAGCCTGAGGTGCTGAGGTGCACTTGGATAAAGGGAAGGTGGTTGGGGAGCCAGCAGTGTGCCCAGGTGGCCAAGAGAGCCAATGGCATCCTGGCCTGCAGCAGGAATGGTGTGGCCAGCAGGAGCAGGGAGCTCATTCTGCCCCTGTACTCTGCACTGCTTAGACCACACCTTGAGTACTGTGTCCAGTTCTGGGCCCCCCAGTTTAAGAGGGACATTGAGATGCTTGAAGGTGTCCAGAGAAGGGCAACGAGGCTGGGGAGAGGCCTCGAGCACAGCCCTACGAGGAGAGGCTGAGGGAGCTGGGATTGGTTAGCCTGGAGAAGAGGAGGCTCAGGGCAGACCTCATTGCTGTCTACAGCTACCTGAGGGGTGGTTGTGGCCAGGANTGCCACCAGCAAGGGCTGTCCATGTTCTTGGCTTCAGAGGTGAAGTTAAGAGCCTGGATTTGTGTATCTAAGGGCCACCAAGATGCTCAGAACTGAACCCAGCACCCAAGGGGTGCCCTCAGCAGTGCCCAGCACAGGGGCATCATCACTTCCTTACTCCTGGCAAGGTGGTGTCCAACCCAGGGAGCATCTCCTTGTGTCTGCTCTCAGCTTTCACTTTGCAGGAGGTAATGAACCCTCATGGGGTGAAACCACCACAGCTGAGGAGTGCCAGGGAGGGCAGAAGGGGCAGGAGCCCAGGCCTGGAACAAGACATTTCTATTCCTCTCAGCATGAAATAAAGACACTGAGCCACCTCAAGAACATCCAAGAGATGTGAAGTTCTGGAGCCCCCAGCACAAGCAGGACATGGAAGTGTTGGAGCCAGTCCAGAGGAGGCCACCAAGATGCTGAGAGGGCTGCAGCAGCTCTGCTCTGAGCACAGGCTGAGAGAGTTGGGGCTGTGCAGCCTGGAGAAGGCTTCCAGGAGACCTTGGAATGGCCTTGCAGGATCTGAAGGGGGCTCCAGGAGGGCTGGGGAGGGACTATTGAGAAGGTCTGGGAATGAGAGGAGGAGGAGGAGGAATGGGTTTGAAGTGGCAGAGGGGAGATTGAAACTGGATGTGAGGAAGGAGTGAGGGTGGTGAGAGACTGGCAGAGGTTGAGGGTGGTGAGAGACTGACACAGGTTTCCCAGGGAGGTTGTGGGGCACAGAAGCACCCAATGTGATCAAAGATCCCATTCTGTGCTTCTGTGCCCCACAACCTCCCTGCAGGTGTTCAGGACCAGGTTGGATGAGACCTTGAGCAACCTGTTCCAGTGGGAGCTGTCCCTGCCCATTGGATCTGGCTGAACTTTCAGGTCCCTTCCAACCCAACCCATTCTATGGCTCTATGAATCTGGAGGGTTTCAGCTTTCTCTGCTGCCCCTTGGCTGAGTCTGCTGCTGGAGGAGCAGTCTGCAAGCCTGACCCTTGGCTGTCTGTGCCCCTTCTCATCACTTTTAACTCCTTCCTTCTCCTTTACCAACACCTGCAGGAGATCTCTGACCCAAAGCAATGCCTCTGAGCCTTGCAGGACACTGGAATCTGCTAACTCAGGGCTGTTAGCCTTATTTTGGGGTAGTTTTGAGTGATGTAGATTCAAGACTGAAGGTTAGGAAGAAGTTGTTCAGCATGAGGGTGGTGAGACCCTGGAACAAGTTGACCAGGAAGGTGATGGAAGTGCTTAAACCAGGTTGGATGAGGCTATGGACAGCCTGATCTAGTGAGAGGTGTCCCTGCCCATGGCAGGGAGGGTTGGAATTAAATGATCCTTGAGGTCTTTTCCAACCCTGACTGATTCTATGGTCTTAGCTCTGTGCTGCTGGGGGACCCCAGGGCCATTAACAAAAACCTAACAAGGCCAAGCCAGCTCCACTGAGCTCTAAGTGCTGTAGTGGATGTGAACACCTTGGGCAAAGTGATTTATGGGTGGCAGCAGCAATAGGAAAACAATAAAGCTCTGGAATGGTTCTGCCAGGAGGAATGAGCAGGGTTTTATTAGTATTATTCATACTCCAAAGCTTGTTTACAAGGCAGGAATGAGGTCAGACTCTTAAACAGAGCCAGGTTGGTTCTTCAACCTGGTGTCTGCCAGGAGCTGTATCCCCAAGGCACAGCTCCTGTGACTCCCAGATCCCCAGGATGGTTTGCATGGGGAATTAAAGCTCCTCAGTTTCATTAGCACTAATAGGCTCTGCAGCTCCCTGGGCTGGCTCAGGAGCAGTGTGGGCAGCAGGACAAGGGAGGTTCTTCTGCCCCTGTGCTCAGCACTGCTCAGGCCAGCCCTGGAGTGCTGTGTCCAGTTGTGGGCTCCTCCATTGCAGAGAGATGTTGAGGTGCTGGAAGGTGTTGAGAGAAGGGCAGCAAGGCTGGGGAGGGGCCTGGAGCACAGCCCTGTGAGGAGAGGCTGAGGGAGCTGGGGGTGTGCAGCCTGCAGCAGAGGAGGCTCAGGGCAGAGCTCATTGCTGTCTGCAGCTGCCTGCAGGGAGGCTGTAGCCAGCTGGGGTTGGGCTCTGCTGCCAGGCAGCCAGGGACAGAAGAAGGGGACAGAGGCTGAAGCTGTGGCAGGGCAGGGTCAGGCTGGATGTGAGGAGGAAGTTGTTGGCAGAGAGAGTGATTGGCACTGGAATGGGCTGCCCAGGGAGGTGGTGGAGTGGCCGTGGCTGGAGGTGTTGAAGCCAAGCCTGGCTGGGGCACTTAGTGCCATGGTCTGGTTGGTTGGGCAGGGCTGGGGGCTAGGTTGGGCTGCAGGAGCTTGGAGCTCTCTGCCAACCTGCCTGATTCTATGATTCTTAGTGGTGCTGAGGTGCTAAGGGAAGCTGCACAGATTGGTGGGCAGGAGGTTCCTCCATGCCTGGCAGAAGGGAGTGATGGTGTCTGGGAGTGGGATCTGGTGGGGGGAGCTCGAGAGTAGCTGGGTGAGGTGGGGTCTGGAATGCTGGAATGAGGAATGTCACAGGTGGGAAACAAGGGAGGGGCAAAATGCTGGGGTGGTTGAGAGGAGTTTCCTGAGAGGGAAAGGCACCAAGGGCTGGTGGAGAGAGGCTGGGACAGGGCTGCCAGCAGGAGCTCAGGCTGTACCCATCAGGGTGCACAGGCTGAGATGGCTGTCAGCAGGGCAGGAATCCAGGAATCCCAGAATCCCAGCATGGTAGGGGTGGGAAGGGACCTTTGGAGTTGACCCAGTCCAAGCCCATCCCTACAGCAGGGCACCCCCAGCAGCTTGCCCAGCAGCACAGTGCCCAGGGGGGCTGGAAGCTCTCCACACAAGGACACTGCACAGCCTCTCTGGGCAGCCTGCTCCAGGCCTCCAGCACCCTCACAACAAACAACTTTCTCCTCCTCTTCACAGGCAGCCTCCTGCCTGCCACTCTCTGCCCCTTGCCCCTTGGCCTGCCACTGCAGGGCACCACTGGCAAGAGCCTGGCCCCAGCCCCTTGCCCCCCACAGCTCCTTCAGCTCTTGCTGAGCACTCAGCAGATGCCCTCTGGGGCTGCTCTCCTGCAGGCTCTCAGCCCCAGGGCTCTCAGCCTTTGCTCCTCACACAGCTGCTCCAGGCCCCTCAGCAGCTTCCCAGCCCCCACTGCACTCTCTCCAGCACCTCCCTGGCTCTGCAGTGGGCAGCACACAGCTGGAGCCACCATGCCCCTGAGACTCCTCTTTCCTTTCCCCATCAGTTACCTCTGCCAGTTTCCTCCTGTGTATCCTGGACTCTGCCCTCACAGCCCAGAAGCCCAACAGCACCCTGGGGTGCATGCAGTGTGGCAGCAGCTCCAGGGAGGTTCTCTCCCCTTTTCACTCTGTCCAAGTGAGGCCACAGGCAGAGGCCAGGAGAGATTCCAGCAGCTTCCCCCTGCTCCCCCTCTGCAGAGCAAGCTGCATTCTTCCACCTGCCCAGAGCAAGCTCCACTCAGCTTTTTCACTTTGCATTCCTCTTCTTGCTCACCTTTATCAGCCCCAGGGCTGAGCCACACTTCTCTTCCCCTGGATTCCCCCTGACTGTGGCAGGTTCCAATCCTTGGGTGCCTCTGCCTGTAATTTTCCTGTTTGCCTTTTAATATTTCTTATGAGATTGAAAGCTGTGGATAAGAGGTGCTAAAGCTTCTGCTCAGCCTGCTGCAGAGGAGCTGCTGGAATCTGAATGAGGCTTGAGTAGCATACCAGGGGCTGGCAGCTGATCCAGTGCTGTAAAGATGAAGGGAGGTGATGGAGTTGAGCATGGGGAGGACATTGAGCAGCTGAAAAGCTGCTCTGAAAGCCCAGCAGGGCTAAATCCCCTCCCAAGAACAGCCTCTGCCCCCAGCACCAACCTGCTCTGCTTCTGGGGGGGGATAATTTGTTTGAGTGCTTCATCCTCAGGAGCAGTGTGGGCAGCAGGACAAGGGAGGTTCTTCTGCCCCTGTGCTCAGCACTGCTCAGGACACCCCTGGAGTGCTGTGTCCAGTTCTGGGCTCCTCCACTGCAGAGAGATGTTGAGGTGCTGGAAGGTGNACCTCCCTTGTCCTGCTGCCCACACTGCTCCTGAGCCAGCCCAGGATGCCATTGGCTCTGCTGCCCACCTGGGCACTGCTGCCTCCTCTTCAGCTCCTCTCTCCCACCACCCCCAGCTCCCTCTCTGCCTGGCTGCTCTCAGCCACTCTGGCCCCAGCCTGTAGTGCTGCTTGGGGTTGTTGTGGCCAAAGTGCAGAACCCTGCCCTTGGCCTTGTTCAGTCTCATCCCCTTGGCCTCTGCCCACCCATCCAGCCTGGCCAGGTCCCTCTGCAGGGCTCTGCTACCCTCCCACAGCTCCACAGCTGCCCCTAGCTTGGTGTCACCTTCAAAATTCCTGCTGCTGGACTCAATCCCCTGCTCCAGATCATCCATAAAGGTGTTGCACAGTCCCAGCACTGGTCCCTGGGGCACAGCACTGGTGCCAGCTGCCAGCAGGATGTGGCACCATTCACCACCACTCTCTGGGCCTCAGAAGAGGCTGATGGAAGTCTGATAAGAAAGGAGTTAGATAATGCAATTTCTCCTCCTTTAATGTCATTCAATGCTACTGAGGACACTCAGCTCAGCCTCCCCCATCCAGTGGTGTTTGCCTTGGCTGGAGACATCAAAGCAGGGCAGGTTCTGGTATCCATCTGCAGGAGATCTCTGCTGGGAGACCCAGCAACTGCATTTGGCTGTGGCTGCTTTCATTACCTCCCAACTTTTATGGCTCTCATCAGTCTCTTTCCCCTGCCAGAAAGTCTCAGATGTGCTGAGGAATATTCAGGCCTCTTTTGGCAAGCGTCAGAGATAAGTGGATAATAAAACCCACCTCAGAAATATTCTCCTGCCTATTATTAGCCACTGCCTTATTGCACCTGCAAAGGAGAAGGATTGCAGTTGGCTCTTCCCTATCATCAGTCCTTTGTGTCCAGATACAGTCCCAGACTGCCACCATGGTGAGGGGAGGAAGGGACCTCTGAGGATTCAACCACTCCTGCCCCACTCCTAAAGCAGGGCACCCCCAGCAGCTTGCCCAGCAGCACAGTGCCCAGGGGGGTTGGAAGCTCTCCACACAAGGACACTGCACAGCCTCTCTGGGCAGCCTGCTCCAGGCCTCCAGCACCCTCACAACAAACAACTTTCTCCTCCTCTTCACAGGCAGCCTCCTGCCTGCCACTCTCTGCCCCTTGCCCCTTGGCCTGCCACTGCAGGGCACCACTGGCAAGAGCCTGGCCCCAGCCCCTTGCCCCCCACAGCTCCTTCAGCTCTTGCTGAGCACTCAGCAGATGCCCTCTGGGGCTGCTGTCCTGCAGGCTCTCAGCCCCAGGGCTCTCAGCCTTTGCTCCTCACACAGCTGCTCCAGGCCCCTCAGCAGCTTCCCAGCCCCCACTGCACTCTCTCCAGCACTTCCCTGCCTCTGCCCCTGGGCAGCACACAGCTGGAGCCAGCACTGCACAGGTGGCCTCAGCAGGGCACAGCAGAGGGGCAGCACAACCTCCCTTGCCCTGCTGCCCACACTCTGCTCCATGCCCCCCACCACACCTTTGGCCTTCTTGGCCCCCAGCCCACACTGCTGCCTCCTGGCACCTTCTTGTGCCCCCCAGCACTGCCAGCTCCTGCTCCTTGCAGCTGCTTCCCAGCAGCTCCCCCCTCAGCTGTGCTGCTGCAGGAGGTTGTTCCTCCCCAGGGCCAGGACCTGCCCTTGCCCTGCTTGACCTCCCTCAGCTTCCTCTACCTGAGCTCTCAGCCAGAGCTGTATTTGTCACTGTCCCCTGTAGGGTCCTGACCCTCTCTTTCCCCATTTGCTCAGGGCAGCAGCTGGGGAGCACACAGCTGGGCTCAGGACTCCAGACATGTCCTTGCCAGGTCACAGTAGAGCTTCTGAAGCTCGCAGAGCAAAGCTTTCAGTGGTGTCCTCAGCACAGTTCAGTGCTTGGCTCCTTTGATCATGTTCTCAGCTCCATGACTCCTTCAGTAGGTGCCCTGCAAACCGTCTCCTGTTCCACATCCTCCTCTGGTGCTCTCCCGAAGCTCTGAGCCCACCCAGCCCAGCACTTCAGCAGGAGTGAGAGGAGGCAGAGCTGCTCTGCTTTCCAGAGAACAAAGCTGCCTGCCACAGCAGCTGTTATTTACTCAGCTCTCGTCAGCAGAGCTGACCTAATTTTGGGCTCCTCCATCCTTTTGTCTCCAACACCTGGGAGCAGCTCCACCAGCAGAGCTGAGTCCTGGTGTGACTGCATGTTGGGAGGTGGGGGAGAGAGGCAGCTCCCATGGAAGCTGAGCTGCTGGGAGGCTGCTTGTGGGACTGGCTGAGGGATGCAGAGTGTTGAAGCCTACCAGAGCCTTTCTTTGGAGTGCTGGGAGGCATCCCTGGCATGTCACAAGAGGGCTGTGGCACACCTGTGGCCGTGCCTAGGGCACTCCCTGCCATAACCTCCTGCTAAGAAAGCTGAGGAGGTGTGGGTGGGAAAAGGAGATGTGGACCTGGCTGAGGGGCACAGCCCAGAGGGTTGTGGGCAGTGGGGCAAGGTCTGGTTGGAGGCCTGGAGCTTGTGGTGGTCCCCAGGGGTCAGGGCTGGGTCCAGTCTGGTTCAACATCTTCATCACTGAGCTGGATGAAGGCACAGAGAGGAGCCTCAGGCACTTTGCTGCTGGCACAGAAGTGGCAGCAGTGGCTGAGAGCCCTCAGGCTGTGCTGGCACCCAGTGAGCCCTGGGCAGGCTGCAGAGCTGGGGCAGAGCAACGTGAGGGAGGTCAAGCAGGGCAAGGGCAGGTCCTGGCCCTGGGGAGGAACAACCTCCTGCAGCAGCACAGCTGAGGGGGGACCTGCTGGGAAGCAGCTGCAAGGAGCAGGAGCTGGCAATGCTGGGGGGCACAACAAGGTGCCAGGAGGCAGCAGTGTGGGCTGGGGGCCAAGAAGGCCAAAGGTGTGGTGGGGGGCATGGAGCAGAGTGTGGGCAGCAGGGCAAGAGAAGTTCTTCTCCCCCTCTACTTTGCAGAGGTGAGGCCACATCTGGAGCACAGGAGAGCTTCCAACCCCCCCTGGCCATTGCAATCCAGGGCAAGCTGCTGTGGGGGATCCTGCTCCAGCAGGGGCTTGGACTGGATCATCTCCAGCCCTCACCAGCCTGGCATTCTGTGACCTGCTCCAGCTGCTGGTGATGCCCCCGAGCTCAGCTTGTCTCAGGTGGTGGCACCTTGCTGGGCATCAGCTCCTGAGCATACAGCCAGGCCACTGTCCCTAGCAAGCCCAACTCACCTCAGAGCTTGGTGCCTGCCCATGGCCCCCAGGGCCCTTTTGCAGCAGGTCACATGGCAGGAGCTGTCCCTGCCCCTGGGTGGATGCAGCTGCAGATTTGTTCTGCTTTCCCATTCCCTGCAGCCTGCAGCCCTCCCGTGCTGGCAGCTGGGGAGGGAGAAGCTCTGATGAGAAATGTTGGGGGCCCCAGCTTCATTTTTCAGAGCTGCCAGGCAGAGCTGGTGATTTATCTGCTGTCACTGGGGGCTGAGAGAGCCTTCCCCACCAGGGGAGCCAGGCAGGCAGGGCAGCTCACCAAGCACCAAGCCCTGCCAAGCTTCCTCACCTGGAGCTGGCTTTTGGTTTGAGCCCTGAAAGTAATTAACAGCCCCAACTTGAGGACTCATCATGAACTTCTCTCCCCCCCCAGTCCCTCAGGTCTGGTAGCCAAGCTTCTTCCTTTCCTTGCCCCCTCTTCCTGGTGGGTTTCCACGCTGGTGGCTCCCTCTGTCAGCTCTGATTTATTGCCTTCAGAGTGGGACTTTCATCCCCATGGCTCAGCAGCTCCAAGCTGACCTTCAGCATCGTTGGGAGAGACCCAAGGAGTGGCAATTAGGTCCTGTTGGGCTCCCTTGGGCTGCTCATCCATCCTTAAGACAGGGGTGGGCACTCACCTGCCAGCCTGGGACAGGCTCCATCTGTTTTAGCAGAGCTGTCAGATGTGGAAGCCCCTTGGGGAGCAGAGTGGGAGCAGAGCCAGCACCACCAGGCAACAGCTGTGCTTCATCCCTCCTCTGTGTGGGTCAGCAACCAGCCCTAGGTGCCCTCAACCATGAGACCTCACCCAGAGCACTGTGTCCAGCTCCAGAGCCCTCAGCACAGGAAGGACATGGACCTGATGGAGCAGGTCCAGAGGAGGGCCATGAAAGTGGTCAGAGGGCTGGAGCAGGTCTGCTGTGGGGCCAGGCTGAGGGTTAGGGTTCAGCCTGCAGACATCTTCAGCTAGATCAGGTTGCTCAGGGCCCTCTCAAGTTTGACCCTGAATGTCTCCAGAGATGTTGGTGTGGAGGAGGCCACAGAGGTGATGAGAGGCTGGAGCAGCTCTGCTGTGGGCACAGGCTGAGGGAGCTGAGGCTGTGCAGCCTGGAGAGGAGAAGGCTGCAGGCAGAGCTCAGAGCTGCTGCCAGCCCTGCAGGGGCTCCAAGCAGGCTGCAGAGGGACTGTGCCCAAAGGCCTGCAGGGACAGGAGCAGGGCAATGGTTTGGGAGGAGAGCAGAGCAGACTGAGATTGGATGTGAGGAACAAGTTCTGCAGCAGGAGGCTGCTGGGAGCCTGCAACAGGTTGCCCAGGGAGGTGGTTGAGGCCCCAGGCCTGGAGACATCCCAGGTGAGGCTGGGCAGGGCTGTGGGCGGTTGGTCTGGAGGGTTTTTGGAGGTCCCTTCCAGCCCAGGCCATTCTATGACTCTGTGTGGGGTCAGCCTGGGCAAGCAGCAAAGCCAAGGCTCAGCCTGCACAGCCAGGAGCCACTTCCCTCCCCAGTCAGAAGGTTCTGGAGGGGTTGCCAAGCACCACAGCACTTGTGAGGCTTTGAAAAGGTTGACAGCAAGGCCATGGAGTGCAGCAGGCACCAAACAAAGTCTTCTAAAGAGCAGCTATAGATTGGAGAAGGACTCAAAGGTCCACAGCAGGAGCATGCACTTAAACCCGGCAGTGCAGAGACCTCCAACCTCCTCAGAGCCTTAGTTCTGCTTTCCTCCTGTTAGATCCACAGGGCCTTTGCTAATGGCCTGCACAGAGCATGTCCTTCCCTCCCCACAGTCCCTCCAGCAGCATGAAGGCTTTTTGCAAGCCCTGCTTGGGCAGGTGTGATGGAGGTGAGCACTCTGGGGGCAGGTCAGCACATCTGACACACAGCACTGCTTGCCCAGCCTTGGTCAGAGGGGAAGGTCTGAGCTCTGCCCATGCCCTGGAACATCTGGTGTGAAGAATCATAGAATCAGAGGATTGTTTGGGCTGGAAAAGCCTTCTGAGGTTATCCAGTCCAACCATCAACCCAACCCCACCATGGCCACCAACCCATGGCCCCAAGTGCCGTGGCCACAGCTTTCTTCAGCACCTCCAGGTTTCATAACTTCTCTGGTCCATCCAGCCCAGCCCAAGCTCAGAGCTGCTCCAGCACCACTGCCCTGCTTGCTCTGGGTGCTTATTAGACTGCAACACAACACCTACAGAAGGAGCCTGCTGCCATGGCTGTCAGAATGCCAAATGAGCCCATCCTGATCTTCGCTGTCACCGAGAGGATGAAGTGAATCCATGGTGGCAGCACAATGACCTTGCTCCCTTGCCTGCCCTTTAGAGGACTTCCAGCCCCTGGTCATGGGATCATTGCAGTGTTTGGCTTGGAAAAGCACTCTAAGATCATCCAGTCCAACCAGCAAGAATGGAGCAGTGGAGAAGAGTGGGAGAGTGATAGAAACTGAGACTTGTTTGGGTTGGGAAAGGCCTCCCAAGGTCACTGACCCAAACCAGCAACCCAACCCCACCATGGCCACCAAACCATGGGTGGGCAGAGGCCAAGGGGATGAGACTGAACAAGGCCAAGTGCAGGGTTCTGCACTTTGGCCACAACAACCCCAAGCAGCACTACAGGCTGGGGACAGAGTGGCTGAGAGCAGCCAGGCAGAGAGGGAGCTGGGGGTGCTGGGAGAGAGGAGCTGAAGAGGAGGCAGCAGTGCCCAGGTGGGCAGCAGAGCCAATGGCATCCTGGGCTGGCTCAGGAGCAGTGTGGGCAGCAGGACAAGGGAGGTTCTTCTGCCCCTGTGCTCAGCACTGCTCAGGCCAGCCCTGGAGTGCTGTGTCCAGTTCTGGGCTCCTCCATTGCAGAGAGATGTTGAGGTGCTGGAAGGTGTTGAGAGAAGGGCAGCAAGGCTGGGGAGGGGCCTGGAGCACAGCCCTGTGAGGAGAGGCTGAGGGAGCTGGGGGTGTGCAGCCTGCAGCAGAGGAGGCTCAGGGCAGAGCTCATTGCTGTCTGCAGCTGCCTGCAGGGAGGCTGTAGCCAGCTGGGGTTGGGCTCTGCTGCCAGGCAGCCAGGGACAGAAGAAGGGGACACAGCCTGAAGCTGTGGCAGGGCAGGGTCAGGCTGGATGTGAGGAGGAAGTTGTTGGCAGAGAGAGTGATTGGCACTGGAATGGGCTGCCCAGGGAGGTGGTGGAGTGGCCGTGGCTGGAGGTGTTGAAGCCAAGCCTGGCTGGGGCACTTAGTGCCATGGTCTGGTTGGTTGGGCAGGGCTGGGGGCTAGGTTGGGCTGCAGGAGCTTGGAGCTCTCTTCCAGCCTGCCTGATTCTATGACTCCATGATTCTATGTCCCCAAGTGCCATGGCCACAAGATTCTTGAACAGCTCTAGGGATGGGGACTCCACCACCTCCCTTGGCAGCCTGTGCCAGTCCCTGACCACTCTGGCAGGGCAATGTCATGGACATTTCCTATTAAAGGTCTTTGTCAGTTGGTTTCATCATGCTGGAGCTAAGATCTGACACACAACACCTCCTGGGTGCTCCATGTTGATGTCTCCAGTTGGCTTCATTGCCTTAGGAGAGCAGGCAGAGCAGGATCTAGCTGGAAAGCAGCTCTCACCCAAGTAAAATCTGAGGTCTTGGCTCCTTCACTGCCATTTGTGTTTTCTGATAGGGATGCAAATCAGCTCTGCCACCCACCCAGGGCACTCCTGCTTCAGGCAGACTGGGTGGGAGCTGCAGGAGGCAGAGCTGCAGCCCTCAGTGGGTCACCAGCTGGGGAATCAATCAATCAGCACCCTGCAAAGTGCTGCCCAGGAGGGGTTGGTAATTCTCTGTCCCCAGCAAATGAAGGCAATTTTTGTGCAGCTTTGTTTTTCCAACCCACAATGGGAGAGTAATCAACTGCCCCTGGGTGGTTTGGAGAAGCTCACCCAGGAGATTGAATTGTGGAATCATCACAGAGTCTTAGAGTGGCTCAGGTTGGAAGGGACCTTAGACACCATCTGTGCCCTGGGTAGAGACTCCTCTCACCAGCACAGGCTGCCCAAGGCCTCATCCAACCTGACCTTGAACACCCCCAGGGAGGGGACATCCACAGCCTCCCCAGGCAGCCTGCTCCAGGCTCTCCTCACCCTCACTTGAAAGAGTCCCAGAATGGCTCAGGTTGGAAGAGACCTCAGAGCTCAGCCCCTCCACCCTCCCCACCATGCCCAGAGACACCTCTCAACTGTGCTTAGCTGCTCAGGGTCTCATCCAGCCTGGCCTTGAACACCCCTGGGGAGAAGGCAGCCACAGCCTCCCTGGGCAGCCTGGGCCAGACTCTCAGCACCCTCCTACTGCAGAGCCTCTTCCTCAGCTCCACTCTCAGCCTGCTCTGCCTCAGCTCCAAACCATTCCCCCTTGGCCTGGCTCAGACACCCTCAGC
Organism: Tricholaema leucomelas; assembly: GCA_013400475.1. NCBI lineage: Eukaryota > Metazoa > Chordata > Aves > Piciformes > Lybiidae > Tricholaema lacrymosa > Tricholaema leucomelas. The sequence goes on from WAAF01014684.1 coordinate 37,797, forward strand.
AGAAGTCTCTCTGCAGCCTTCCTGCAGGATCCCTTCAGGCACTGGCAGCAGCTCTGAGGTCTCCCTGGAGCCTTCTCCTCTGCAGGCTGCACCCCCCCAGCTCCCTCAGCCTGTGCTCACAGCAGAGCTGCTGCAGCCCTGGCAGCATCTTTGTGACCTCCTCTGGCGTCTCTCCAGCAGCTCTGTGCCCTTCTGCTGGGGACAGCAGAGCTGGAGGCAGGACTGGAGCTGAGGTCCTGCACACCCCCAGCTCCCTCTGCCTCTTTCCCAGGCTCTGGCCACAGGCTCAGCTCAAGTGTTAGACTCAGATGAATTCTCCCTGTGCTGCTTTTCCCCTAAATCCTTCTTCTAGTTCAGCTTTGGTGTTTTTTTTCCCCCTCCTGATGGTTTCAGGTGGCTGAGTCCTTGCTGACCTCCTGCCTGGCATCCTCACGGTTGGTTACTGCTCAGCGCCGCAGCTGCGGAGCTCAGCGCCAGGATCAATGCAGCTCAGGAGCAGGGAAATGAATCCTGCAGACAGTCAATGACAAAGCACTTGGGGACAGTGCTTGAGTGTACCAAAGTGATTGGAAGCAAGCAGCTGCCCTGTCATTTGGGCAGGGAGATGGATAAGGCTCTTTGGGAGCACCCAACAGGTGTGGGGAGTGAAACTTTGCACCTGCTGCTGGCTCTGATCATCGCAGATGTTGCAGAAGCAAGTCCCTGAGGCTTCCCTTTCTCCTCCCCCTGACAGCACAGCCTCGAATCAGGGGAGGATGTTCCTTGTTCCACTCATCTGTGGATCTGGGAAACAGGAAGGTGATGGAGGTCAAGCAGGGCAAGGGCAGGTCCTGGCCCCGGGGAGGAACAACCTCCTGCAGCAGCACAGCTGAGGGGGGAGCTGCTGGGAAGCAGCTGCAAGGAGCAGGAGCTGGCAGTGCTGGGGGGCACAACAAGGTGCCAGGAGGCAGCAGTGTGGGCTGGGGGCCAAGAAGGCCAAAGGTGTGGTGGGGGGCATGGAGCAGAGTGTGGGCAGCAGGGCAAGGGAGGTTGTGCTGCCCCTCTGCTGTGCCCTGCTGAGGCCACCTGTGCAGTGCTGGCTCCAGCTGTGTGCTGCCCAGGGGCAGAGGCAGGGAAGTGCTGGAGAGAGTGCAGTGGGGGCTGGGAAGCTGCTGAGGGGCCTGGAGCAGCTGTGTGAGGAGCAAAGGCTGAGAGCCCTGGGGCTGAGAGCCTGCAGGAGAGCAGCCCCAGAGGGCATCTGCTGAGTGCTCAGCAAGAGCTGAAGGAGCTGTGGGGGGCAAGGGGCTGGGGCCAGGCTCTTGCCAGTGGTGCCCTGCAGTGGCAGGCCAAGGGGCAAGGGGCAGAGAGTGGCAGGCAGGAGGCTGCCTGTGAAGAGGAGGAGAAAGTTGTTTGCTGTGAGGGTGCTGGAGGCCTGGAGCAGGCTGCCCAGAGAGGCTGTGCAGTGTCCTTGTGTGGAGAGCTTCCAACCCCCCTGGGCACTGTGCTGCTGGGCAAGCTGCTGGGGGTGTCCTGCTTTAGGAGTGGGGCAGGAGTGGAGGATCCCCAGGGGTCCCTTGCATTCGGAGCCTCTGGAATTCCATTCCACCTGGCTGGCAGAGATCTTGCTACCCAGGATCATCACAACATCTGCTCACAGAACAACCTGTGCCACAGCCACCTGCACTGCACACCTGCCCAGACTCCATGGGAGTCACAGCAGTGGAGACAATTCTCTCTGCTTCCCCTTTTCCTGGCACTGAGTGAACCCTCAGCATGGTCCCTGATGATGCAAAGCTGGGGGGGG
>WAAF01014685.1:0-15111 GCA_013400475.1 Tricholaema leucomelas
GCATAGGAGGCAGAATCCCCCTCCGTGACAGCAGTACCCACATATTGCAGATGTGAGACGAGTGTAAATGAAAAGTAGCATCTAATTCTTTATTATTATGAACCTAGAAGGTCTTCAGTGATTCAGTTTTCTTATAAAGAGTACTTTGGTTTCATGAATTATTGCTTGACTGTACTATCAGGGGATGTAGAAGTGACTGGTTTGCATGCACATGATCTATTTAATAGATCAGATCCACTCTTCAACTGTGATAGTCACATCAGTGCCATTGCTGATCATACACAAATGCTCAATGAAAGCTTCACATAACAAATTGTATTATAGAGACATGGTGACTCCTTTTCCTGAACAAGAAACTGAACCAGCAACCTCCTTTCCACATGTGCTCAGATGTGCTGGTCCAGTCTGCAATGTTTCTGTCCAATCATAGAGAAGCAAAATCACAGAATCATAGAACCATAGAATGGTTTGGGTTGAAACTGACCTTAAAGATCATCTCGTTCTAAACCACTGCCATGGAACTGCTGGAGCGAGTCCAGAGGAGAGCCACGAAGATGATCAGAGGGTTGGAGCACCTCTGCTATGAGGACAGGCTGAGAGAGTTGGGGCTCTTCAGCCTGGAGAAGAGAAGGCTTTGAGGAGANTTCCACTAGACTAGGTTCCTCACGGCTCCATCCAATTTGGCCTTGAACACTTCCAGGCAATAGAACATAACTTCAACAACTTCCCTGGGCAACCTGTTCCAGTATCACCACCCTCACTGTAACAAATCTCCTCATAATAGCCCTGTTCAGCTTTCCTGTAGGCCCCCTTCAGGTCCTTGAAGGACACTCTAAGGTCTCCCTGGAGCCTTCTGTTCTCCAGGCTGAACAGCCCAAACTTTCTCAGCCTGACCTCATAAGAGAGGTGATCCAGCCCTCTGGTCATTTCTGTATCCCTCCTCCAGACCTGTTCCAAGTTTGATGTTCTTCTTGTGCTGGGGTCCTCAGAGCTGGATGTAGCATTCTAGGTGGGGGTCTCATGAAAACAGAGTAGAGAAGGAGAATCACTTCCCTTCACCTGCTGGTCATGTTTGTTTGGATGCAGCCTAGCATACAGTTGGCCTCCTAGACAGCTTTGGACCTTTGCTGGCTCATGTTGAATTTTTCACCAACCAAAGTCCTTCTCTAATGCCATTCTCCTCCAAGACTATATATGTACTTGCAACTCCTCCAACCCAGGTACACAACCTTGCACTTGGCCTTTTTGAGCTTCATGAGGCTGGCATGGGTCAGAACCTTCTGAATGGCATCCCTTCCTGATGCTGTGTCAGTGGGACTGCACAGCTTGGTGTCATCCACAAATCTGCTGTAGGTGCACCCAGTTCCACTGTCCATACCACTGGTGCACATGTTAAAAAGCACTGGTCCCTGTACATCACTCATCACCACTTTCTCAATTTGGATATTGAACTGATGACCTCACCTCTCTGAGTGTAACCATCCAGCCAGTTCCTTATCCTGTGAGTGATCTGTCCCTCAAGTCCATGTTTTTCCAATTTAGTGACCAGAATGTCATGCAGGACAATGCCAAACACTTTACACAAGTCCAAAATAATTGGCAATGACTCAAGGGAAACTAATTGTTCTGGTCTGAAAATTGGCAGGTTTACAAGTGAGTTGTGGATGAGTTGGTGATGGAATTTGGATATCTGATGGGTCTGATCTGGGAGGCTCCTGACAAGGACAGTTCATCCAGGAAGGATTTTCTCTTCAGTTATGTCAAAAAGTGAGGAAAGACTAGAGGCAGAAAAACAGCTCCTGGAAGGAGAGGAAAATTACTTTCAGGAGGAAAAGCAGAGAGGAGGAAGTATGGTCTCTATAGGAGCTCCTAATGCAAACCTTAAAGTTGCTTTGTGCCAAAGGCACAATACTAGGCCAGTGTGTTCAGTTTGCCCTTTTTTACTGGCCTTCCCCCCCGCCTCTCCATATTTCTTGTATCAGACAAAAAGTAATTAGGCTTCCTGTTAACTCATGTGAGTCCTGGGGGAGCCATGTGGTAAGCTCAGATAGCTTCTGGGCTTGTAGCCTCAGGAAGGAATTAGCATGCCGGGTTTCACTGCAGGTCCTCGAGGCTTGCCTGTGAAACTCATGCCACAAAGGTTCTGACATGTCCAAGACATGAAGGCAAAGCTTGGAATCACACTAATATTGACTCAGCTCATTGCGAATCAAAACACAGCAGCTGGGTAAATATCTGCAGGTTAGTGACAGCATAGCCTTTTCATATGTGAAAGATAAGTACACTAGTGCTGTCAGGTGAGACCCTAATCAGCTTCAGTAGACCTTAGAGAACCAAACATTACTCACTATTCCAAAAACATGGACACTAGCTGGATATTGTTCTCATTCAGACTAAAAATTCAGATGGTCTTCTCTAAGACCTGAAAGTCAGGAGACATGCCAAAATGTCTGAGAGAGGGTTTTGAGGATGGAATTTCCTGGAGCAGAGGTACAAATGCTCACTTTGCTTTTTCCATGTGGCAGCACAAATGCTTGCTAAAATGAAGAGACCAAAACAACAGAGTGACAAAGTGGAAAATATTCAAATGTGAACGATGAAAAGGTCGCCACATCTTGTTCTATAAGGCATAACATGGTGAGTAGCTGCAAATAACAGAAATGACAACAACATTTTATCGTTAATGTTTGGGGGACCGGGAGAACAAAGCTTCACCCTCTACAGCATCTACTAATCTTTACTGGAGGGGCATAGAACAGAGAGTCAAATAAAGGCTAAGCTGAAGGGATAAGTAATGTAGGTGTGTTTATTAAGGTGGCTGCTGGAGACAGAGGACAGTTTTGTAATCAGATCACTTTTTCTAATTCATTGTAATCCTGCTCCAGAAGCCTGAGGGAGTCATAAAAATGACACAGAGGTCCAGGCTGAAAGAAAACTCCAACCATCTGTGGAAAGCAGTGCTTTAGATTAAGTTACCCAGGCTCTGTCAAACCAAGTCTTGAATACTTTCATCAAAGTAAAGTCTACCACTTTTCTAGGTCACACATCTCATTGTTCTCATTGCAATTCCCCCTCCACTCCCCCTTCAGACTTTGCCATGAAACTGGGAAAGGTATCAATAGGTATCTAATTTGTAGAGATGGTTCCAAATTCAACTTTCTTTCACTATTGGTAGTTACATATTTTTTGTTATTGTTTCTCATTCTAGAGATGCTCGAACTAGCACAGGAGGCTGTTCTCACCCATGAAAACTGAAGCAAAAAGGCACAGAGCACTTCTATCTTTTTTATGGCCATCTTAAATGAACCTTCTAGTCTCACTCAGCAGCACATCTGCAGCTTCCTTGTACTCTGCTTCGTAACATAGCATTAACATTTTGTCTCTGTTTGACATCTTTTGCTAGTTTGACCTTCATCAAAGTTTTTTGCTTTCCTAACCACATTTATGCAGACAGTAGCAATATTTCTGTATTTCTTAGTGGGATTCTCACTTTTTCCACCTCATATTTTTGCCTCTGCATTTGAGCTCACTCAGTAGCTTGCTTTCTAACCAGGCTGGGTTTTTTGTTACGGTTGTTCCTTTTTCTTATGAAGAGTGTAGACCACTCTTAGGCTTTGAGAAGGCTGTCACTGAAAATCTCTCATTACGCCTGAGATGCTTTCCCCTCCAAGGCAGTCTCCTGTAGGATCTCTCCTAACACTTTCCTGAGGAAGCTAACATTTACCTTTCTTGAGTTTAGCATCTTTATTCTGCTACTTGTCTTCCTCAAGCCCCTCAGGAAGTTACACTTCCCAGTCTTTCAGTCACTGTAGGCAAAGCTGCCATTATTACTGAAGAGTAGGTCCAGAAGTACATCACTCCTAAGGCGTGAAGCAATTGAACTGTGTCCTCAGCACAGAAATGCAGATTTCTTGCACATCACTGTGTTGCTTCCACAGCAGGTATCAGAGTATACGGAAGGATGGATAGCTGCTGGCATGTGCCACTTGAGTGAACTGCTCATAATCAGATGAAGTCTCTTCCAACAAAGGAATTGTTTTCTTGCAGAAGGCATGTGAACAGAGCCTGTCCTGGATGTATGTGAAGGATTTGGTGTGAGTCTGCATGCTATTTTTCTAGTAACCTGAAGTAGAGAGACAAAAAATTAGTCAGCTGACTGAAGAGCGGATCATTCTTATATAAAATAGACTTAATCCAGATTTATGGCTGCAGGTGAACACACAAGACTTCAAAATGTGCAGGAGAAAAAGATTGTTTCCACTGACAATTAACACAGGAATCAGAGGACTCTGAACTAAAGCCAGCAGTTGAAGGAACAGGCAAGGCCTTTTAAATGTCATTTACTTGGTACAGATGACATTGAAGGAGACTGAATGCTGACTGCATCTTGCCCTCTAAGCTTAGTCATAGCCAGATTGCACTGCCTCCATAACAAAGAAAGGAGCTGGGGACATCAGTACAACTTGGCTGCAAGCAAGCCTCACCTCTGTTTGACCCTCCATACCATTTAATCGACTTTGATGATTGCAAAGAAAGAGCCTACAGCTAAAATTTTCTCGCAAGCTCAACATGTTCTCCTGCAGCAAAACTGGCAATTGGGGTATTACTGTCCTCCATTTTGTAAAAATGTGAGCTTTATGACTTTCATTTGACCAGGAATTCAGATGGGAAAACAGAAATCTCTCTTGTTTGTATTACAGCAGTAACTATGGACTCAGATGAATCTCTGCTCATTCTCAGACAGTAAAAGCCAGAGGGCCTGCCACCCAAAGCAAGCAAGCAGACTGTGGGAGTGATGGTGGGAAGAAGCTGCTCTGTCACAGAGGCTCAGACACTTGGAGCTCTAAGAATGTTTTGGACTGATCAGTGGACCTGGTTTGGGCTGCTCACAGTGAATGCAAGCAGGGACACCTGGTTCAGCAGCCTCAAACAAACCCTGATTCTGATGAGTGTCCCATTTGTTGTTGTTCTTTCTTCAGACCTGCATGCTGTTCTGAGAATAAACTTCAGTTTCCAGTAGCAAAGTATTGCATCTGTCACATGATCTCCTAAACTGGTGGGGTTTAGTACTTATTAAATATTTAGCAAGAGGCTATGGTTTGCAGTCATTAGTTTTATGTATCTCCATGGTTCAATATCAGTGAAATTAATACATCTGTTAAGTGACTAACTGAAAAAAATCACAATATTTAAAAAACACATTTTAAGAATGAGTATTATTCATTTTCTTGGGAAAGTTATCCACCTATGTAATCATGTGGATCTACATCAAAGGAATATTATCAACACCTGCTATATTATTTCTTTACAAAGAATGTGATAAAATCTGCCATACTACAGATCTGAAAAAAAAATTAACCAGTTTAGATAATGCCACTGAAACAGAATTAAGCACAGAGAGCCACAATAAGTATAGAAAATAGTTAAGAATAAACAGAATTAGAGTTAATATTAGAAGTATTTCTAAACAATGTGGAAAACAATTATGTAGCAAGACATTTAAAGAATATGCTATGTAACCTCTGCCCAAAACCTAAGCCATAATTCAAGAACTGCTTAATGATATACATTGATCAGAAGGGATGTCACTGAGGTATAGAAAAAGTTGCTGATCCAGATGCTGATGATTTATCAACATCAGTGAACAAATTTATAATGAGTAAATAGAAAACAGGCAAAAATTACAAATCCAATGTCTAACTACAGCTTCAGCAATCTACAGTTAAGGAAATCAAGGTCAGTTCTGTTGTCAGAAAAGGCAGTTTTATGGGGAAAACAGACTTTGTTTCATACACTTTGATTATGTACTTAAACATTAGTTGTTAACGAGAAGATGACACAAAATGATATGAAAGTAACAAGGACAGACTTGTTTAAATAGCATGGATAACTCAAATTAAGTTGAACACAATTAATATTTACTCAAATTGAAGGTGAAGATATTGTACCTTTCAGTCCTCAGAACTGAAATGGAAAGATGATCCATAGTTACCTATCGATGATTTCATCAGTACATGATATTTGTGTACTCCAGATGTCTTTGCTAAGTACTCGAATTGCATATTTCAGGTTTCAGAAAAAAGTCTTCTACCAAACCCTACTTCCATTAACTGAATTATTTTGACCCACATTATATGTAATTTAATATTCCTATGGTTGTCAGTGCGAACATTATTTTGCTAAAAAGAAGAATGACAGGGCAAACTCCACCAACTTTGTACTCTTTCTGGTTACCTTGGCACCCATTAGAAGTGTTTCCTAGGAAAGAAACTGGCACAAGAGACTGAGATTAGATACAAATATTCATCTGTCTTTTGCCACCCTGTGACTGAAAGAGCAAATGGATTACATCTTACTTCTTGTAAGAACGGAAGTGATAATTTTTAATTCCTAACAAAGTATATCAATTGCAGTCAACTAAGTAAATCTATGACTGCACAACTGAATTTACTGACCTTGTACAGTCATCATAGTCTTTTGTTATAATTTTTTTTTAAGTAATCCATATAACCAGTATTTTTGAACTGATTATTCTTAAGTTATTGAATACTATACAACTCATCCACCAGTGTGAAATCGAACATCAGGAAGCAATATGATTTAGAAGTAAAGTTATTTCAAAAAATCTGATCAACATTTGTTATGTTGCCCAATTTGGTATTCACAGCAGCCAGAATGTTGCATATATTTGGAGAAAACACATTACATGAACAATGAACTTGAGAAATCAAACCAAAACTGTGAAATAAAGCAAAGCTGCACTTGAAAGCTGATTAAGAGAAATTCTTCTTATGCTTACTCTAAGCACATTAAGACAGAATAAAAAAATTCAGACTGTTAGGCTTCAGGAAAAAAAATATAAACTTAAAAAAAACCAAACCAAACCAAACCCATACTCAAAAAAAACCAAACCAACCAAAACCAACCAACCAAATCCTCCCCAACAAACCATACATGCACTACCAACTTAAGTTTTCTAATTTAATAGCAAACTAAACTTACCTCTACTGAAATAATCACGTTGGCAACACCATCTTTGAAATCAGCAGTGTCAGGAAAAAAATCTCTGCAGGACCCGATAGTATGACTAAAGAAGCTTTTCTAGAGCTCTACTAAAATAATCATGTTGGCAACATCATCTTTGAAATCAGCAGCGTCAGGAAAAAAAAAAAATCTCTGCAGGACCCGATAGTATGACTAAAAAAACTTTTCTAGAGCCTCGATGCCATCTGCTGGATGGGTAAAAAGAATGCAATTAGTCTGACACGTACAAATAGTACTGCCACATGGAAATCTGAGGGTGGCCTGTGCCCAGAGTCACTGTCTCCTGACTGAATAACCTCAGAATTAGGAAAAAAAAATCCTTCTTGGTATGGGACAGCCCTCCAAGGAATGGAAGAGAGATTAACTGAAGAAAATGTAAACCAGAAAATGGACATGTTGATGCCATGCAAGGAGGGAATAACCACTTTGAGAAAGTAGGAAATGGACACCAGCTTCATATCTTTTGAAAAAGTTTCTCTTGCCAAAGCAAAAACTTTCCTTTTTTGGGCTCTAAACTTAGCAGTTGAATTTCACTTTTATACAAGAGACTTACTCTTCAAACTTGAGATACTTAAAAAGACTGCAATGAAACCACAAGGACAAACAGTTCAAACTTTAAATCTTAGCTGTAAATCAGAGAGGACCAACAAATGAGACTCCAGCGATAAAAGATTCCTGAAGGAATATGCTTTGAAGACCCAAAAGAGTGAGATTTTTTTAGTCTATTTAAATTAACTCCAGATTTCTGCTCTGTAGGCTTGGATTTTGACGCTGACAAGCTTACATGTAATATATACAAAACAGTAAGTCTTCTGGGATACTCCCACTTCAGAGTCATTTGGGAGAGAAAAATGAGATAGTGTAGTAAGTGAGCAGTAAGATTTGGGAATGTTCTTCCTGAAGCAGCCATCTGATATTTGAGGAATAAATGTTGAATCATGACTTAGCTGTTTTCCCAAATCAAATGCAGTCAATATTTACATATTAAATTTACTAAATTATCACTTACAATATTTAAATGACATCCTTACTGTAGAGGTGACTAACACTGATTTTTTTGTAATTGATTCCTGTGGGGAATGCAGACATGACTCTTTTGGCTAAGCCAACTCATCTCTATTGAAGTCCTAGTGGTGGAGCTTTCCAGCTCTTTTTGACGCTCCTTTATTTTCTCTCTTTTGCCAGCTGGAAATTAAGAGTGTCCTCCACACTGCTGGAATCTTTGATGAGACCACAGCATTGCTTGAGCCATGTTAATCAGGTACAGCTGTTATGTATGGCTGCTGTGCTGGTGAGCTATGGCTCCTCTTTACAAGTGTGAACATCTATGGAAGATGAATCTTTTCAGTCTTTTCTCCAGCAGCCATGCAACACAACTGCTAATAACTCCCTTAATTTCTCTCCTCAGTGGAGATTATCTTGGACAGCACAACTTCTCTGTTTCATTGGTTAACATCTGCTTGCTTTGTCCGATTTAATGTTTGCCCTTTATGCTCAACTTAAATGAGTTTATACTCAGCTTTTCATCCTTCTCACCTCAGAAAAAAATTAACCTATTTCAGGCTTTTCGTGCTGCTAATAATCTTATTTGTATGAGACAATTATTCTAGCAGAAAAAACATGTACTGATACCACCAATGTTTGTAAACAGACATGGAAGTAAACACTGCATGAGTACTGAAATGGATTGTTTGATCCTTTTCTTGATCTCAGAAAACACCATTTAATCAAGAAAGTACTGAAGGTGAACCCAGTAAGACCTATCTAATTTGATTTTCCCCTTCAGTGAGCCCATCTTCCACCAATTAGTAGATGACTCTTATTTCTTGTTGTCACTCCTGGTAATTTAATTTCTTCTTGTTTTTAATTAAAAAAAAATTACTGTGAAGATAATTTAAAAGTTACTGCACCTTGCAGATCTATTGAGTCCTTGGCACAGACAGAACAGAACCACATATGGCTAAAATCAAAATCATTACCTAATTGGTCACTCTGGCCACAGTTAGTAGGCAGTTCTCTTTATTCATCTTTGAGTGCCTCACCCACTGCTCTAAGCTACCTCCTAAAATTGTAGCTGGAAGTCTAGGAACACAGCGGTAAAAGGAAAACCAGTCAGTTGGGGTAAACTGAGCAGGACCTGCACAATCAGATTTGTTACAAACAGTAGACAATGATAAAGCTCCTGTTATATATCAAAAGAAACTGTGAGGAAAAACTGCTTGGATATTTTCTCCTTCGGGCAAAGGCAAGCCTGTCTGAGGGGTGGTTTCTGCTGAAGGTCCTGGTCATACATATTAGGTAATGCAGGAGAATGGTGAAATCCAGTGTACTTCACAGAGAAATCTAACTTTACCTGAGAGAGTTTAAAATTCAGAGTGTGTAATACAAGCTCTTAGGAGTTTCTGTTTCAGATACCACGTGGCTTCCAAAAGAAGAATCTATGAGAATCTATGGCACACAAGCATGAACCCTAAGTCACCTCCGAGTTTCTGTTTTTATCTCATCTATGAAGAGACAAACTGTTTCTGTCTTCCGAGCTTTTGAATCACCTACATCTGAGATAGCTGGAATGAAGTGTAAACTGAAAATATGAACTTTAGTATTCATTGTTGTAAATATTGGTTTAGATTAGGCAGATAATTTTATGCAAAGCAATGAATGCTATAGATGGGTGGATTCTGCTGGTTTGAGGTTAATTGGGATATTTTAATGAGAGAAATTGGTAGTAAAAAGAAAATAATGATGAAGTCTGTATCATTCATTGGTTTGCTGAAAGGGATAAAAAGCCAAAATGTGAATAATTTGTCCCAGTTTGTTCTGAGACACTGTTTCCTTTTGCTTCTTCTTAGTTCTGTTCTAGTATCTCTTCACCACCCTTGACCAACAGATAACAACAAGCTTTTCTGGTTGTTTTGTTTGTCTATCTGGGGAGGAAGAGGGAGAGAGAGAGGGTAGCTTTGAGCCTCTTCTGGCAGTTTCTTTGCCTGGGAGGGAGTTTGGATTTCTGTATTATTTCTAATTTGTACATAGTTGTAAATACTTGTAAATATTCTGTCTACATATGCTTGTAAATTTTGCCTTGCTGTAAATATAGCTTTATCTTACTTCCAAGCTGTCTGAGCTGGTCTGGGAAATTTCAATTGTGGGAGAGCGAAGTTCCCAACCCACCACAGGAGTAGAGGTGGAAAGGCATGCTATTAAATCCAAAGAAAATCAGTCCTCACCTTTCATCTATATTTCATTTTGCTGGTAGCCATATGAAATCTGAGCCAAACCTGGTATCCTTAAATGTACAGTAATCCCTCACTTCAGATCACACAGCTAGGAAAACTGTAATGGAAAAGGGCATACAAAGTAATGGTGACATACCCCTGCTTTAGTTAGCACTGGAAAAGGCTTTAGCTGAAGAGTTCAACAGTGATCCAGACCTAAATGTGGAACAGCCAGTTGAACAGGAAAGTACATCAATGGAATTGACGGATGCTGCAGAGCTTTGTTTGGTAACAGCACACTTGGACAAGGCAATTTGCAGGCAGCTGGTATGGCACTGATTACCACGAGCACAGGGATTCTGATGATAAGCTGGATATCAGAACTGCATGACACACAAACTGAAGATTTGACACTGAAGCATGCAATGCAATCTCTTGCACTGAATTGAAATGTGTGGCTTTGGGAGAGAGGGAAGATCCTTTCAAGCTAAGATTTTCCTGTTCTGCAGAAGCTGAATTATTTTCTTCCCAGGATCGGCAGGTGGAGGGAACAATCTGTTCACCTGTTTTACAATTCAGCCTTTCACAACACTGTAATTATTCCTTCTGTCCTAGTGGAATTGTTTGCTGAACCTTGAAATTTGGTTGGTAAGTAGTGCTCAACTAGATTATGTACTACAGCCAGCCAAGAATCTGCAAAGATCTCTTCTAAAAGATAGCACCCAGCATGCTTCTCAGTCACCTAATGTAGCAAGACATGTTCCCAGTGAGTTTGCTGCCCCATCAGCATTCAAACAATTGCTGTGGCAGTTCACGTTCCAGTATCTGTGAATGCCTTGCTAAAATATGACAAGGCAATGTACAAGGGAAGGTAGAAGTACAGAGCAGAGATGTGTGTCTGTTGGCATATATCCACCTGCATGTTATGGATTGTCTAGATAAAACTGCAACATAAGTAATGTGAAGTACTCCAAAACCTGTGCTTCTTAGCACAGTCTAGGCTGTACCATCCTCCATGAAAGTCATATAAAAATAGCCCTGTGTTCCAAGAGCCATAAAAAAATATTGGATGCTCTGTGGTTATCTTTTGCACAGAAGAAACAGTATTGATTCAACTTGATGTCATCTTAAAAATAGAAATATTGGCAAAAATGAAGATTAGCACCATTGTGGAAGAGCAGACAAGAGACTGATTATAGGAAGAGAAAGTACATAGGGATCTGTAATGACAGCAGCAGATGATTACTTTGGAACTAAGTTATTTGACAAAATCTTTGAGAAATTATTTGGGGACTGTTATTTGGACCCATCTTACTGGAAATTTCCTTTAGTGATTGTAGAAACACCATACAGAGCCTTAGTGATAATCTTAAAGGTTACAGGCACTGTTCACATAGAAAAACATGATCCTGAGAAGAGGAAGAAGGACAGCAGGCAATTTCCTTGCATCCTATCACATGTTACCTTAAAGAAGAGGCTACCCACCACCTCACTACAACCTCCTTTCACATAGCTATAGAGAGCAATGAAATCTCCCCTCAGCCTCCTATTTTCTAGGATAAACAACCCCAGCTCCCTCAGCCACATCTCACAGGACTTGTGTTCAAGATCACCAGCCTTGTTGCCCTTTTCTGGACATGCTCCAGCACAGTCCAGCAGTGAGTGGGCCAAAACTGAACAGAGTACTCAAGGTGTGGTCTCGCCAGTGAGCACATCATAGGCTCACATTCAGTAGTCTGTCAATCAGCACCCCCAGATCCCTCTCAGCCAAGCAACTTTTCAAGCCACTCTGTCCCAAACTGTAATGCTGCATGAGGTTTTTGCAACCCAAGTACAGGACGTGGTACTTGGCTTTGTTGAAAGCCATACAGTTGGCATCAGCCCATTGATTCAGCCTGTCTAGACTCCTCTGAGAGCCTTCCATGCCTCCATCAGACTGAGACTCCCAACCAGCTTGGTGGTGTCTGCAAACTTACTGACAGTACATTTGTTCCCTTTGTCAAGGTTCATCAATAGAGATGTTACATAGAACTGGCCCAAATACTGAGCCCTGGAAAGCACCACTTGTGACCTGCCATCATCTGGATTAAGTCCATTTACCACCACTCTTTGGGTCCAGCCATTCAGACAGTTTTTCACCCAGCAAAGAGTGTGCCTGTCCAGACCACAGTCAGACAGTCTGTCCAAGAGGATGCTGTGGGGAACTGTGTCAAAGGCCTTACTAAAGTCCAAGTGCACAACATCCACAGTTTTTCCCACATCCATTAAGCATGTCACTTTGTCACAGAATTAGATCAGATTAATCAAGCAGGACCTGCCTTTCATAAACCAATGCTGACAGGGCCTGATTCGCTGGTTGTCTTTGATATGCCATATGATGGCCCTCATGATGATCTGCTCCATGACCCTCTCTGGAATCAAGATCAGACTGGCAAGTTGATAGTTGCCTGTATCCTCCCTACAGTGTTCCTCATAAATGGGCATCATAACCTCCCTGAATGTGATGCAAGACAAAGGCTATCAGGGAGATTTCTGGAGATTGTCACAGATAACATAGATGATCAATGCACCAGTCAGGAGTGATGCTGTTTTGGATGCACTAAGCACGAAGAGGAAAGAACTGGTCAGGGCTGTGACAGTGAATAGGAGCCACGACTGTAATGACCCTAGAGGCAGTTAGGATGGTACATAGTCCTAGATCTCAAGAGTGAAAAATGTAGCTTATTCATGGAATAGGTAGGTGGGAGCCAGCTGAAGGGCAGAGAACAAAAGGACTAGCAGGCCTTTAAAAATAGTCTTGTCCAAATGAAAAGTCACATTGATGCTCAAAGGAAAAACACAACAGATCTATCAGGAGGAAGGCAAATCTTGGCAGATCAATGCAAAAAGGGTGCACAGGCTGGTGGGAGTTAGGATGGAAAAGAGGACACAGAAACACATCTTAGGTGTGCAGGGCTGCAATCAGGAAGACCAAAATGATGCAAAGGATAGCAAGGGATATAAAAGGCAACAAGATAGGCTTCTGCTGCTCTGCATGTAGTAAACAAGCAAGGAAAGTATGTGCTTCCTAAGTGCATTGAGTGATACAGTAATAGTAAATGAGGGCAAAGATGATGTACTGACCTTCTTCATTTGAGTCTTCATCATCACTGTTCTCAGGTATTCTAGTCCATAGACAGTGATCAAAGAACAAAGAACAAAGAACTGCAGCATCAAAGAATGTCCGACTCATGGGTCTCCCAAGGAACCTTGTCACATACCCATACATTGGCTCTGAGGGGATTTTTCTGAGGGTGTTAGTGAGATGTCTGATGTCACTGCGAAGTCACTATCACCTTGAAAAGGTTGTGGAGCTTGGGGGAGTTACCAAAGACTAAAAAGCATCAAATAATCCATGCTATCTTTAAAAAGAAGGGTAATGTGAGGAACTCCAGGACAGTCATACTCACTTCTGTCTCTGAGGAAAGTATGGACTGAGTCCTCTTGGTAGCCACTATTGTCCACTTGAGAGATCAACATGGGCGGGAACAGAAACACAACTGTGTTGTACAAATGCCACGAGTATTTCTGCAATTTCACCCATTTATTGTACGTCTTGATTGTTTCAGATGTAGTAACGATTACAGTCACACAGACCCCCCGGGGGCTGGCAGGCACCCCAGCTACTGGTCTGGTACTCTGGTTTAGCCAGCTCTGGAAGAACTCTTCTATAGTTGCTGGAGGGGTGATTGCTTGTCTGCAGGTAAAGTGGGCCCATGCCTGTCAGCCTCCTCCTTTGGGCTTGCCAGGGGGTGTTGGTTGCCCTAGGTGGGAGTGGAAGGCCTGGGCACAGCCTCCTCTGAGTTCTCCTGAGGCTCTTCTTGCTCCCAGTGGGTGGGAATAGAGGCAGAGCAGAGGCTGTCAGGACCCCCAAGAATGGCAGCTGATGAGATGAAGGGAGTGGAAGGCCCATGCAAACCCTCTTTTAGGTTTTCTTTCAGCTCCTCTTGCTCCCTGTGGAGGGAATGGGGATATAAGGGGTCTGCCACGACCCCCACAAATGGCAGCCAGTGACATGCTGGAAAACTCTCCTGCCTCAGATCTGTGTGCTGGGTTAAGCCCATCCGTGACTGGGGGAGGGAAACCTGGTCCCTCTTGGGGGAACACGCTCCACCCTACCCCTGGGGCAAAGTTTATTCCACTTCCACTTTCTGGCCTCTATCCTATTTAAGGGGCAGTCAAGGTTCTGCTCTTTCTCTGGCTCCTGCCTTCCTTTCTGCAGCACCTTGCTGCTGCTCCTGTTAACCATGTGGCTTGGGCCTGCTCCACGTGGTCAGACCTGCTACCTCATGTTGGGGCCTGTATCCAAAGACAATCCATTTCAATCCAGACAATCCACTGCTATCCAACCTGGGTTTGTCTATATATCTGTATCTATTCCCTTCTCTTATATCTCTGTAACCTTCTTTTCCCTTAAATACCTTGTCGTGGAGGGCCCATAGGCCCGAAATCAGACCTGCATATGCCTTGCTCTGCCTGGACATGTTTTTCCTGCTTTTAGTCAGGGGTGAGCACATGGCCAGCACAGAGGGGCACAACGGGCCTGGTGCCACGTGGAGTCTGGCCTGCCCAGGCTTTAGGTTGTGGAAGCCCCCACATGCTCAGCTCATGCTTGCCGGGTGCTAGGCCCATGTGAGCCCCATGTTTGGAAAGTCCAGGCCTGTGGCTCCTTGCCTATTATGGCAAGGTTGGCTGACTGCAAGCCCGATTGGTTATTGGTGGCCAATGAGACCATCGATCTCGGCCCACAGTTCATAAATAGAGGTGCACTCACGTGGCAGCGCTCCTCTTTTGCTCGCCGGTGCATGCACTCAAG
>WAAF01014685.1:15270-44136 GCA_013400475.1 Tricholaema leucomelas
AGGTAAGTGGTTGGGGGTGGCAAGAGTTGACAAATATTGAAGTTTAATAAATATATACATTTTTATAAATATTCTCTCGCATTAGTTAATTTCTCCCCTTCGCCACAAACGGGCGATAAGGGCAGATTTCCCCCTCCACCACATACCTTTTTTTTAGGGGCATTGTTGTTAAAATTACTTTTTAACAACAAAATCAGTGCAAGGCTGTTCTTTGGATGTTTTACCCCTTTTACTCTTCTTCTGCCTATTTTTTTTCCATATGGGGAGAAGGGAAGAGGGGAGGCAACCTAAATTCTGTTCTGTTGGGCCTGCGGGCTCTGGGGAAGCTTAAACTGCAACAATCTGTCAGTGGCTGCTGGAAGGGGCTGGACTGGGGTCAGGAGTACCCCTTCAGGGGGCAGCATGGCTGGGGACATCTGTAAGGCTGCCCTCCTGTCCCTCCACATCACAGGTATCCCTCAGGTCCGTCCAGTGTTGGGCCACCTCACTACACCAGTCCATGATAGTGTGCCTGCAAGGTAGGGAGCAGCCAGAATAGAATTTCTACGTTTAGGACATAGACACACAGTGCATAAGGTGGCATTCTGTGTGGCTGCTGATTGCAAATGACAATCCCTCCAAGATCATCACCAGTCCTGGCTGCAAACAGAGCACTACAGGCAGAGCAGACCTCAGTCATCTCAGAACAGGGATGCCCAGATGTCAGAATAGAGGCTCCCCACAGGAGGCCTAAGCACTAGCCCCAGAGCTACTGGCAGGGAGGATGCAGAGTGATGGTGATCATGGTTCAGGAACTTTGCTTTTGGCAGCCAAAGACAGATGATGCCATAGGTGGTGTGACAACATGCTCCTTGAAATCCTTGCCCAAGTGCACTGACTGCACAGTGGAGATGACCTTCCTCTTGCAGGACACTCAGGGTTGATCTCAGTCTACTCCACGCTACACATACAGGGAACTTGTGGAGGCACGACATCATGCAGGTGGCCTCCTCCCAGCTGTCCAGGCATATTGGACAGCAGTGGTTTGGCTGTGTTGCTGTGTTCTCCACTTGCTGTGGTGGACTGAGGAGGGCTGGGGATGATGAACTGCTCCCTCTTACTGCTGCAGCTGCAGTGGCTGCATGCTTGAAAGGGAAGAAAGGCCATAGTTATGTGCTGGCCTGGGGAGGGGTGGAAGGAATGCCCAGATCTCTCAAGAAGGAAATGCTCCCAGATCCTCAGCATGAGATGCTGCCTCCTAGATGACCTCTTCAGCTGTCATGTGCGCTGCCTGATCCTGGAAGAGACAGATGTCTTTGGGGTCAGATATGGAGAGCTGCAGTCAACAACTCCCCAGACAGAACATCGGCATAAAATCTTTGCTCAGCACTCTGGCCTCAGAAACCAGAGTCTTGCCAAGAACTGTCTGCATGAGACTTGTATAAGCAGTGTCACCACAGTATCACTGACCACTGTATCTCCCTATCTCGTCTGCTCAGCGTGTTTTACAGCAGTCACTGAGGCCCTGATCATGTCTTCCTTGGGCCCCATCAGGTCACTATGGCTGTGGCAGGAGTATCCAGGCCATATAACAAGAGAGTTGGTTGGATAATACCTTATGCTTCCACTGGAAGTTGCAGGACAAAGTCCCATAGCACTGCTGGCCAGCTCTGTGGGCTGGTTCTCTGCTTCCTCCCGTGGACAAGCAGGACTTGGTTCACCTTCAAGGATTTTCTCATATTTTGTATCCAGAAGAGAAGGCAGGCAGAGGTAATCCACTTTGCACAGCATCCATCAGGACTTATCCAAGCATTACATCTTCTTTAGGGTCCTAAACAGATGAATCAACAAATCAGAGGAACTTAGAAGATGCCACGGGGACTGTGGAACTGAAGCACTTGCCATAAAAGGAGGGTCTATAGCACTAAGGCTGGTTCAGCATGGAGAATAGAAGGGTTTGTGGCACATTACAGCACAACCTGGTGGGATTAAGGGGATGAGTACAGGCGTTGCCTAGCGAGAGAGCAAGAGATAGTGGCATTAGGTGAGATTACAAAGGTTCAGTATGGTTAGAAGTAAAAAAAAAAAAAAAAAAAAGAGAGAATAATAAAGCAATGTGGCAGGAACCAGAGAGGCTGTGGGATCTGTGTCTTTGGAGGTTTTCAAAGGTTGGCTGGACAAAGAGCTGACCATGGGCTTTGTCTGGGGTTTGGATTCAATCTTGACTTCACTCCAAGTACAAGTTTGGATGAGAAACTACCCACGTCCTTGCAAAGTACAATGTTTCTGTGCTTTCTGTGACCTAGGAGTCAGTATTGTTTTACATGTCACTTTCTGTGACCAGAGTAGCTACAGATACAAGACAATTCTTGATGAATCTAGAGGGCTCACATTCTCCAGCTGTCAGGTTATGCACAAGCTAGGAAAGCAATGTATCCTCTGCAGCACTCCACAGCAGATGGTCTGCACAAGTTATGAACACCATGAAAAAATGTTCAGAGCATAGCATATTGTTCTCTTTCATCTGGCAGTCAGGACAAAAAGCAAAGTGCTGGAAAGTACTCTAAGTCACCATCTCTCCCATGCTCACTACCTAATACTTTATGATCTAGCAACTTAACCTGAGCAGACGTGCTTTACTATCACGACAAGTGTCAAGCTGTTTCAGTGTTGCCTTGCACAATAAATGAGAATGACTGTGGGAAACTGGTAGCAGAAGACCTTCATGGATGAGCAAGGAGCTTCTGGAAAAACTCAAATGGAAAAAGGGACTTCCCCCATGGGAGAAATATAGGAACATTGCCAGCATATATAGGGATGCAACAAGGAAAGCTTGCAATATCTGGCAACAGATGTAAGAGGGTAACAGGAAAGGCTTCTTCAAGTACATTAGCAGAAAAAAGAAGACCACAAAAAATGTGGGCCTGCTGCCGAATGAGGTGGATGACTTGTGACAGAGAACTAAGAGAAGGCAGAGTTACTGAATTCCTTCTTTGCTTCAGTCTTTACTGTCAAGACAAGCTTTCAGGAATCCCAGTCCCTGGAGGTAAAAAGAGAAAGCCTGGAGAAAGGAAGATTCTCTGTAAATCAAGGAGGACTGGGTTAGAGATCATCCAGACAAGCTGGATACCCACAAATCTATGGGCCTTGATAGGATGCACCTGTGAGTGCTGCGGGAGTTGGCTGATGTTATTGGTAAGCCACTCTATCATTTTCAAAAGATCACAGAGAACTAGAGAGATTTCTGAGGACCAAAAGAAAAGCCAGTGTTACTCCAGCCTTCAAAAAAGAGGAAGGAGGACCCATGAAGCTGCAGACCAGGCAGGCTCACCTCCATCCCTCTGAAAAGGTGATGGAATAGCTCATTCTGGAGGTCATCTTTAAGCATGTAGAGGAAAAAAAATATTATAAGGAATAGTCAGCATGGATTTCCAAAAAGGAAATTATGCCTGGCCAATCTGACAGCCTTCTATGATGGTGTCCCCAGCTGGGTAGATGAGGGAAGAGCAGTAGAGGGTTGTTGACTTCAGCTTCAGCAAGACCTTTGACAATGTCTCCAGTAACATCTTTATAGGTAAGCTTGGGAAGTGTGGATTAGATGAGTGGACTGAGGTGGACTGAGATCTGGCTGAACGACAGAGAACAGAGGGTTGTGATCAATGATGCAGGGTCTAGTTGGAGGCCTGCAGCTAGTGGTGTTCCCCAAGGATCATTATGGTTTTCAGTCTTGTTCAATATATTCATCAGTCACCTGTATGAAGTAACAGTGTACCTTCAGTGAGTTTGCTGATGATATGGGAATAGTGGCTCACACCCTGTCAAGCTGTGCTATCATTCAGTGAGACCTGGACAGGCTGGGGAGTTGGGCAGAGAGGAAGTTCAACAAGAGCAAGTGTACCAGAATCACTTAATGCACCAGTAAAGAGGTTATGGGCTGACCTGCTGGAAAGCAGCTTTGGAAGTCCTGGAGGGCAATGTTAACCATAAGTCAGCAACATGCCCTCATAGCTGAGAATGTCATTGGTATCTTGTGCATCCCCAAGATGGTGTGCCCAAAACCTTCTTTCCCCCCTCCCCCTTGAGAAGTCACCATGGGGAAAGAAAAAAAATGCAATTAGTCAGGAGATATTAAAAAAGGAGTGTGCCAAAAACCGTGCACCCCCTCACTATAAAGCTCTCTGCAAAGTGCTCTCTCATCTGGTTTTTTGCATTGCGTGTGTGGACTATAAGCAGCAATTCTGGAAGGCATTTCTGAGAACAGGAAACCGTTAGAGGAATTCTCACAGCCACCAACGCCTCCTTGTGAGTAAAACTGGAATGTTTCCTAGAGTCTCTGGGAAATGCCTGCCTCTTGTGCCTCTTGTTAGTGAGGAATATTCACTGCTTGTGGATTCATCTTTTCCAAATACTGTTTCTTAAACTGTTTTGCACCTGTTTAAAATATATATATATATACATATATATATATATACACCAAATCAGACACAGAATCTGTATATTTTTCATAATTTTGTATACAGTTACATGGGTGGCAGGGTTTGGATTAATAAAGAATTCACATTTTTATTTAATTCCCCACCTTACTCCCTCTTTATTTCGCAACACAGATGCATTAAGGAAAGTGTGACCAGGATGCTGACAGAGATTATCCCTCCCTAGATCACCCTTTACTCTGCCCTACTGAGGCCTTGTCTGGAGTATTGTACTCTGGGCTCCACAGCTCAAGAGAGAAAAGTTGCTATTGGAGAAAGTTCACTCAAGGGCTACCAAGATGATTAGGGGACTGGAGCATCTCTCATGAGGAGAGACTGATTGACTCTTATCTTTTCAGCACTGAGAAAACTGAGACCCTTATCAATGCTTATAAATATCTTAACGGTGGAGGTCATGAGGATAGGCTGGGCTGTTTCAAGTGGTCCCCAGTGACAGGACTAGGAACAATGAGTACAAACTAGAACACAGGAGGTTTCACTGAGGAGAAACTTCCTTACCTTGAGGGTGACAGCACTGGTGTAAGCTGCCCAGAGGGACTGTGGAGTTTCTCTTAGAGACTTTCAAACCTGACCTGGATGCATTCCTGTGTATTCTGGAGCACTCCAAATTCCTTCCTTCTCTGCCCACCCCCACTGTGGGTTTGAATGGGAAAGAGGTGATGAGAAAATTGCTTCCTCCTTCCCCCCGCTGCAGGTTTGAAGGGGGAACAGCAAAAGGCATCTTTGCCACATATGTATTGACCCTTGTGGAAGCCCGCACTGGAATTGGGCTGGTGGTTGGCTGAATTTTCACATCCAGGATAAAATGGCAAATGGACAGTTTGTCTGGAAAAGCATAAATAGATCAAGGGGGAAAGACATGAGGTTCTCACCTTGAAAGAGTTTCTGCCTTGAAAGAGTTCCTGCCTTGACAGAGCTCCTGATAGGACAGGTCCCTGTCTTGATAGAGGTCCTGTCTTGATAGAGGTCCTGCCATGACTGAGTTCCCGCTTTGGACCATCCCTGCTTTTGGACGGCTCCTACCTATTCGCACAGCTCTTGGTTTTTGCACTGTCCCTGCTTTTGGATGGTTCTCCTCACTTTTGCACCATTCTGTGCAAAACTTGCAAGCTTGGAAAATCCTGGGGTCCATTTGAGAGAGCTGCTGGCGGCACCTGGACCCAGCTACTCTCGGACCATATTGCAGTTGATTTCCTGGCTGGTATTTAAAACTGGGGAGACCCTAGCAGTGTGGCTCTCCCCTGCTGAGGCAGCATTACTTCCATGAATCTCTGTCTTGTGGAAGTCAAGTCTCAAGACACTTCTGAGTTTGGCGCCTTGGACTTCTGCCAGGTGGATCCAGACTACTAGATATTGCTTGCAGCATCAGAAGACAGCTGAGCCGCAGAGAAATCCAGCAAGAGATCATCACCGAATACCTGCCTCACCTCTGTGAGTAAAGCCTGCTGTTCCCTTAGATTCTCTGCTCAACCTGATTGACAGTGGGGTAAAGCTGTGTTTGTAGCTTGGCCTTTCCCATTTCCTGACTCCTTAAATCTCTAAATTTGTCCATAACATCCTCTGAAGAATTCCTGATTGAATTAGAACTTGTAAAAAAACCTAAACTAGTTTTGTATATAGTTTGAGGGCAAGGTTTCAGGAAAATAAAATAATTCTATTTTTATAATTCCTGACTCAGCCACATTAATTCCCTGCCTCCATGTCACTGTACAACCTGATCTAGGTGATCCTGTTTTGGGATCGGGTTGGACTAGTCAGTGTCCTTAAGTCCCTTCGAACCTCATTTTGTGATTCTGGGACTCTGTGACACAGACAAATGAGAGGAGCTGAGCCAGACAAAGACATGGTGGCATGAACTTCGGAGTAACTGCACCAGGGAGATCAAGTTACTTGCAAATTCAAACCCTGCAGTCGTGAAAGACCAAATAGGAATCACTATACACATTTACATTCAAGCCTCTAACTTTTGCACTTCATTTCACTTCTCTTTCAGATCATAGAATGGTAAGAGTTGGGAGGGACCTCTGAAGATCACCTAGTCCAATTGATGTAAGTTTTTCTATATGCATAGAAGAGGTCTGTGCACTCACTGAGTCATCATCCAGACTGTTGTAAATGGAGTGTGGTACTCCAGTCTGAACACAGGACAATTACCCAAAATACTTCAGACACAAAATGAAAAAAATAAAAACATGCACTGGATGTCAAGGAGAAGAACTATGATACTAAACGACAAGACTACTCCAGGTTAAAAAAATTGCCCTCAATTATGTAACTGATCGGAAGTGGGCTGAAGCAAAATCTAGAGTTCAGCTTTACCATAACTTTTCTAATGGAGTTGAAAGAGCTGAGTCAGAAGAGATAACAATAACTTGTTTATTTAATTTAGGCCCTACACAGTGAGTCATCCTAAGTTCATTTAACAGTCATTGGGACAAAAAAAAACTTTTTCCTTTTTTTTTTTTCGTTTGTTTAAAGTGCAAATAAATGGTATGAGGAAACTTCACTTTTAGCAGTTGACAGCTTTTCAGTTGATTTTCATTTATGCTGAGGCCTTTACAAGCCCCGACAGCAGAGATAAACAGCCTCTACATAAATGAACCCTTACCCCACCACAAACTAGTATGAATGGTTTCATACTATAACCAGCAACCACAAAAATCAGAATGAATAATTTGCATTTAACATTGTGAGCAGAAAAGTGTAGTGACACAACTCCTTAGCATGAGGTACTTTCATTTGGAAATAAAGCTCAGCATTTAAATAGCCTGAACTGCTAAACAAAAAAGTTTGAAATAGTAATCCCTTTCATTTTATCTGCAAAGCACAGAATCAGATTGGGTATTGGACAATAGTGAAAGTGAACAAGCAGCATACTTTAAATTAGAAACAACTCATGCAAAAAAGAGCAAGCAATATTTTAAGCAATCTTTTACCTCACCATCACATTTTTTGTTTCTTTAAAGACTCCCTGAACAATGCAAGT
Source organism: Tricholaema leucomelas (assembly GCA_013400475.1). NCBI lineage: Eukaryota > Metazoa > Chordata > Aves > Piciformes > Lybiidae > Tricholaema lacrymosa > Tricholaema leucomelas. The sequence goes on from WAAF01014685.1 coordinate 22,729, forward strand.
CATTCTGTGTTGCCAAGAATGCTGAATTCCTGCTAGCAACAGTAGAGCTGTGAAAGCCCTAAATGGCTTTGGCTGTATAGCAGCTGTGTCAGAATCTGAGGTAGATGATGATAGAAGCAGCAGCATCACCAGCTGTGTGAGCAACATTTATATGGTCCTGCAGGGTGAGGTGTCTCCCATTTTCCCTTTCTATTACTATGTACCCTGCTGACTCCTGCTTCACTGAGCTGTTGGTACCAAATCATTGTGAAACAAGTTTACTGTAATAATGAGTTAAAAGGTTGTGCGTTTTTTTGTTGTTGTTAGAAACACTATGTTGACAGTGTGGCAGAGTAGAACTTCTCAATGCATTATATAATACTAAGAAATCTGGGGTTTAATTATGCCACAGTATTGTTAGCCTAACTTCAGTGTTCTCTTTTGCAGAAAGATAGCCTTGGTTACAAGGAAAATACACTGGGAGATTCCACACTTACTGATGGAAGAGGTCATGATGACAGGAGTCTCTTTTACTGGTAGAGGTGGCTCAGCTTTAAATGCTATTTATAGCACTCCCTCTTCATTGCCTAAGGAGCACTAGGGAAAACAAAGGTTAACAACTCATCAAAAGCTAACACTAACTATTGAAACCAGCAGGGGTGGAACTGAAGCACTACCTTGTTCCATCCAATACTCCAGTTTCTGTGATGAAAAGTAACTTCTGAGCTCTCTATTTGTATTCATGGGACTAAAGTGAAACGGAAATGATAATTCAGAAAAGATACAAACTTTGGGAAAAGCAGACAGCTTATAAATGTTAGTTTAAAAGCTTGGGATGACTATGGCAGAGAAACAGTCTAAGTAGCTGCAGTATGCACATTTTATGTCTTGCCATGACACTGCCTCCCTCCTTCACTTGGCCCTAACTTGAGCCCGTGGTCACTAAGGACCTCTGAGGGCCCAGCATTCTCCTCTGCCACCTTCCTCTGCCGCTGGCTTGGGAGCCATGAAGTTCTGGCGTGCTCCTCTCTCACCTTCCTCGCTCTATTGGAGAGGTGTGAGCTCCCTCTAAGGAAGAGGGAGCTCTGCCTTCAGTCAATATTGCCACAGCTTAGGAATGTCATGGGCTGCTCCTCAGAGAGGTACAGACTGGCAAACGGCAGTCACATATAGAGATTGCAGTATTATCATTTTGCTGTATTAAGAGAGGATGAAGTTATTTTATGAAGTTTAGAGGAAAATGTTTAGGATGTTGGTCTCTTTTTCTAAGTAAGAAGAAACAGGGTAAAATGAAATCACCTCAAATTGTGCCAGGTGAGTTTTATGTTAGACAGGAGGCACGATTTCTTCCCTGAAATGGTTGTCAAGCCCTAGACCAGGCTGTCTGGAGAAGTGGTGGAGTCATCATCCCTGAAGGAATTTCAAAGATGTGCAGATGTGGTACTGAAAGACATGCCTTTACTGGTGACTTGGCAGTGCTGAGTTCATGTTTGGCCTAGATGATCTTGAAGGTCTTTTCCAACCTGAATGATTGTGATTTTGAAAAGACATTGGGTCTTGGAACATTCAAGAAACTTGTTCTGGGTTTAGTAACACATTATTGACTTGTCAGAGGAAAGTATTTCACTGTGCTCCACATTTGCTGTGGTGACAGGTAAGCTTTCCTGACGTGCCAGTCTGGGTCACTGTGCGTATTATTCAACATTGCCAACAAACTGTGCCCACGCTTGAATGGGCCCACTATCTTTACACTGTGAGGAGAGCAACTGGGAAGGAAGTGCACCCACTGTGCATACAGAGTCAACAGAGCAATCTGTGCTCTTCGGGGGGATAAGGCACAAAGCTGGTTCACTCAGCAGCACATGCACCTCACAATAATTATACAACCGGCAGCGACGAGGCACTGAGCAACAGCAGCTCCCAAACACTGCAGAACGACAGAGATGAACGGCCTCAATGATCCGACACCACTCACATCCACCCTGCAGAAGGCTGAAACCCTCAGTGGCCCCTGAGTCCTATAAATACGTATGCATGTACGAATAAACGCGTAGAAACAGCTTGTTAAGTGGCGTGTACATTTACACGTACCCAACCGCCCGTCCCCTTAGACACCTCCCGCCCCCGCCCCACCACCTTCAGGCACAGCGCCTCCGTGCGCCAGCACAGCCGCGGCTCCGGCGAGCTTCTCCGCGCTTGCGCACAGCGGGTACCTTACGCTGCGGACGCGCAGCAGTCAGAACAACGGGGCGCCGGTGCGGGTGGAGGGCTGAGTAGCAGCCAGACGCGGCGCCTACGCATGCGCGCCTTCACATTTCCCTCCCCCCTCCGAAAAGGGCGGTGAGCAGGCGCAGTTAAACGCCATCTGACCCGCCCAATCTCAGGGCGAGGGCGTGGAGTCGTCATGCCCCGCCACTTGCCGCTGCCCTTGCTTTTTCCTGGGCCGCGGCGGTTGAGTGCCGCCTCCTCTCCGCCTGCCGTCGCGCGGTGAGTGTGACAGGCGCCCCGGGGCTCCACCTCCTCCACCGCCTCTTCCTGCTCTTCCTCCCTTGCCTCTTCCCCGCTTGTCCCGCCGCGCTGCGGGGGGACGCGGGGACTGAAGCTGAGCCGCGACGGGTTGCGTGTAGCCACCGCCGCCATGCAGATCACACTGAAAACGCTGCAGCAGCAGACCTTCCGGATCGACATCGACCCTGAGGAGACGGTGCGGGCCCGCGCGGGAGGCAGTGGGAGGGCCGCGCTCCGTTTCCTCCCGGCCTCAGGCCTCGCGCCCCCTTCGCGAAGGGCAGGGCTCAGCCGAGGGGAATGCTGCGAAGGGCTTTTCCCCTACCGCGAGGCGAGATGGGGGAAAGATGAGGATAGATACCTCTGCTGGAGGAGGAGCAGATAGCTTGTCCGGCGAGGAGAGGTCGTCAAAGCTTCTATGAGGGCCTAGGGACAGGGTTGTGTAGGGGTGAGAGAAGTTTGGAGATTGCTGGGGGGCGGAAGGGTGGGGTGTATATGCGGGATCAGCCGGGTTTGGGAGTGGTGAACACTATCGTGGGAGAGAGGAGCGGGGCGCTTCAGCGTGCTGGAGGTAGGGAGACGGCGGTGAGGCCGAGTACTCTTCGAGGTGCTGAGGCCACCGTGGGCTGACCTGTTTTCCTCGTGGTTCAGAGATTATCTGAGTGAGAGCGGCTTCTCCTAGCTGGAGAAAAGGGGCTGTTGTGGCCAGTCTCTCAGCACATGGACTTTCCTCGTTATTTTAGGGAAGAGTGTCCAAGAGTTTGTACTGTGGACAAGAGGAGCGAGAGGACTACTGGAAGCTAAAGGCTAAAGTTTTTTTGCTTTAAGAAATATGTGCCCACAACTGTGCATTAGTTGTAAATGGGACAAAGTAGTAATCATCTGTTTTATCAGCTGTAATGGGAGTGGATAATGACATCTTGGCGGGGGAATAGTGCGGACAGGAAAATGTAGTACTTGATCTTTGCAAATGCCTACACAGAAAGGAAAGGGTAAAGAGTTTTAGAGCTCTTCTTTGCAGCAGTGTGTACTTGAGAAGAAATTGTGAGCTTCTGCTCTTAGATACGCTTGCCTAGGGGTGCATGCATTATTGGTTTGGCTACCGTGTGAGCTGCAATGATTAATCTGCACTTACAAGGTGATGTAGTGCATGTGAGACTTTTGCTAGGGTGTCCTGATCTGTAGTAAGGTTTCTTATAGTTAGTTTCCCTTTCTGGCAGGTCGTAATGACTCTACGTATAGGACTGGGAGCGAGGCGAGATGTGTTTTGGTTGCGGGTGAATATTTTCTGTTGACACATGTGAGTCTGTTGAAAAACCCTCAGGGAAGTGCATCATTCTGAAATGAGATGAAGGACCTTCAGTGGGTTCGTGGGATTGGAAGTTGCCTTGTCACTTGCCTGAGCAGAAATGTTGAGATACCCTTGTGGCCTTCATCTGAAAGAATAGGGAGTTGGACATCTGAAAGTGTGTTTGCTGCAGCCTTTAATCTAACATCCGGGAATGGAAACTGGAATATTTTGTCTACTTTCATAAAGTCTGTTGCTTTACCCTCCTCTCCTTCTGCCTTAAGAAAAATAAAAGGCGACAGCTCAAAGACTGAGAATTACTTTGGTTGAACAGTGTGGTCTATAGAGGTGTTAAATATCAAGCTGAGGCATGTGTTAGAAACCTGTAAGGATTTAAAACATTAGTCTTGTTACTGAGAAAAGCTGTTGAAAAGCTTGTGTTCTCCATATTCAGTAAAGTCCTGGGAAATAAAATCACGAAGAGAGCTGAGTGGGTGTTGCCAGTCAGAAGGCCCACCAGCGTTATGAGACAGCAAAATGCATTAGCTAGCAGTTGGATTATGGGAAATGAGACTCTGCTCCCTGTTCATAAATAGTTAGTTCAGTAGATCAGTAACTGAAACAAGAATCCTTCTCATGAGCGTGAATACTTCAGGTTTTGGATAGGAATCAGAGGTGAAATATGTGTAGGATTTGAGGAGGACTTTGTTTTAGAGCATGTGGGTTAAAGCCTTATTAGCTGTAGAGGTGAAAAACATTTACATTTTCTTGGTCTACTTCTTTAGAAAATTATGAAGGAATTCTTTTTCAAAGTGTTTTATATAATAGAACTCAAGGCTCAAAAAGTGTTCATTATTAAGTCAGAAACCAGATCTGTTAAATTTGGAAAATGCTTTGAAATGCAATCTGTTAAGCGTTTCACAAATACACCTTTTAAAATTCTCAGTCTGATTTAGAAAAATACTAATTTTAGCTAAGTGCCTTGGTTTATTAGATCAGTTTTCTAGTATCTTGAAACAAATGTGTTCTGCCGAGTTTTGGAAACACTGCTTCTAGTCTTGAAACTACATGTGTGTTTCTCAGCTAGAGGTAAGCTTGTTTACTTGGAACTGTGCCCTCTACTGTGACAAGGCCAAAAATCATGTAGTGATAGGCCCATGGAACTTGTTGCTCTAAAATTGGATTCTAATTCCACCAAGTTCTCCTCTTAATACAAAGTTAAATCTGAAGAGACTTAGTAAAGTAGTATTTTATCAGGACTTTATGCTTGTATTACTAAAAACTGTTAGTAAGGAATAGTTAAAGTAACCTTCCAGTGAGAATTTGAAGTAATACACTTCATAATTGATTAGTCTTGTTACAGATTTTACACAATTAGTTGACTTTTTTTCCCTAGCTTAATCAGACAATTAAATTTTAAACTTTAAAACATGTTTTTAGTAATGTGACTTTAATTTTGATTTAGTTGTGTTTTAGAGTATTCTGTATTATGAAAGTGCTGGATGAAGACTTAAGTATTTTTACTAAAAATTGAAAATATTTTCCCTCGGGACCTATTATTTGAGAAAGCTTGTTATGAAATTGAGACCTTTTTTCAGGCATGACCTTTTAAGTTTTGGGAGACAAACCTCTGGACTGCATGGGAATCAATGTTGTACTCTCTGTGCTCTGTAGCGAGGTGAATTTAGCTGTTGCAGTCATACTAGTATTCTGACCAGGGCAGTTTAGTACTTGAAGCATTCTGACTTACCCAGGATTAAAGTGTGTGTTTATCTACACCAGCTACTTGTGTTTGTTGATTGTGAGATAGTAAATACATGAATAGTTGTGCTATGAGCAAATAATGAGCTTCGGCTGCTAAAGTAATGCAGAAGTTTGTAAGTACATCTCTTGTCTGAGGTGACATAGGTTTCTAAATCTGGTGCTTCTGTTGTAGGAGTCTGTTGCAGGCATAAAATAGGCTTTAAAAAAAATGTCACAAGCATTCTTAACTGCCTTTGAAAGTAAATATATTTTTCCTTTTTTCAGCTTCCCTGTGCTGTTAACCTGAAAAATCTGATTCACCAAACAGAGAGAAGTATAAGGAACATTCAGGATGTCAGTAGCTTTTTGGCCAGTTTGTGTTGGATAACGTGGGCTTTCACATTTCACTGTCCATGATGTTTGAACACCTAGGAAGTCCTTGCTTGTTTAGTGCTGTGTCAACAGGACCACCTAGTTGTGGAATTTTGAACTTCTGTGTGTTTTGGTGCATCCTTACTATGGTTATGTTTTATTGTTAAACAATCATATTGGGATTTTTGGATATTAGTGTTAGGTCTCTTTAGTGCTGGAAGCTTTTGATTTTAAATTTTGGCTGGATACTAACTGAAGTTCTAGTAAGTGTGTGGCAAGGGCATGCCAGAAAAAGATGAAGCTGTATCCATAGGGTGTGTAATAAAGAAGTGATGTTTGACATGTGTTTCACTTCTCCAGATAAAAGGTATATTGGAGGGGAAAAGGGATACTATGATTTTTCAGAAGACATTGTTATAGGAAAGAATTTGTATTTTTCTGATTTGTAAGGAGTATATAAAACATTTTGGCTTTGCAACAGCAAGGTGGTATGTTAAAGTGCAGTACTTTTTAATAGGTACATGTGGCATGTCTGTGATAAAATGACAAGCTACTGTAATTCTCTTCAGAGAGTGCAGTAGTAAATGAGTTAGTGCAGACTATTGTCTGAATGGATAAAGTATCATTTGTGAACCCAGACAAAAGCAAATATTAATTGTGAACCCATAAATTATATCTGTCTATTTGTATCTGTTGGGTATGTTGAGAGCTGTACTAAAACATCTAATAAAAAAGGAGATCGGTATTGAAAACCTGTATAGTTTTGAAGCATACTTTACATCAATTCTTGTTCTGTCTGATGCTAGGGGAGTGTATGGAAACAAATTGTGTGTTGTAAAAGGTATCAATTGTGTATCTTAGAGCTCTGCTGATAAACTTCATGTTTCTGTTGGGAAAATACTTCCTGATCTAGCAGCATTGGTGAAGAATAGGTTAACTGAACAAATTGCTAGTAGTAGTATATTTATCTCATGAGAAAATAGTAGTTTGGGTTTTTTGGCTTCTTTTGTGATACAAGAAGATAAAAACCTAAACCTATTGGTTTGATCTTGTTAGTTTTGCTGAATTTGTAGTTTATTGTATTTCATCAGAAGAGTTATCATTGGAAACAGTTCTGCAAGAGCCAGAGAATACTGCCGGGTGAAATGATGAAATCAGACTTTGATGCTTGTAACATGTCAGAAGGCACAAACTTATTCTCACCATCTCCTTCCTGAATTTGTGTAAGTGTAGGTTAATCTTCTGGCACTTGCTGATAGAAGGATTGTTTTTACATTTCCCTGGCAGTTTTAATCTGAATGGTTAGAGGAAAAGTGCTCTGGTTCTGTTAAAAATCCAGAAATACCCTCCTAGGGTAAAGATGTCTTTCTGTCTCTAATTCTGATTTTTTTTATCCAGTTGTTCTTTGATTTTGCAGCAGGTATGTTTCTCATCTTCTAAAGGAGTGTTATGTTGCTCTCACATCATCTAGGATTTTACTGGTGAGTGTATGTACCTGCACAGTTAGAGGTGTAAATAGGAAGGGCTCATACTTGCTACTTGAGTTTAAGAAATGACTCTGCAAAAATCATGTCTTTGGAGAATACCAGAGTAAACGTGTCAGGGAGCATTTTACTTTCTTTGCAGCCTGGCAATTTTCAAGTTACGTTCTCTGATAGTTCATGTTTATTATCAGTCTGGTTTTGTTTTGTTTTTTTTCTAGTATTTTTTGTATGTGGCTAGGGTTTTTTTTCCTGTTTCCTGGCAAGAGTTAGAGTTTTGAAGCAAGGAAGTTCTTTTGGTGTTGGAATGAAGAAGGCTAGGCTTTCCCATATTCAGGAATAGTTCCTGGCTAGCTGAGGAGATCCCAGCTGACTGGAGATTGGCAAACATGGCACCTATCTATAAGAAGGCCTGGAAGGAGGATCTGGGAAACTGCAAACATGTCTGTCCAACCTTGGTGCTGGGGAAGGTCATGGAGCAGATAGTCTTGAAGGTCATTATGTAGCATGTGCAGGGCAATGAGCTGATCAGGCCCAGTCAGCATGAGTTTATGAAAGGCAGGTCCTGCTTCTCAAACCTGACCTTCTGTGACAAGATTGAACTGCCTTTGACACAGTTTTCCATAGCGTCCTCCTGAAGAAAGTGGCTGCACATGTCTTGGATAGGCTGATGCTTTGCTAGGTTGAAAAACTGGCTGGCTGGGCCCACATAGCATTTAACTCTGTTTACGATCACTGTTGATGGCTGGCTGCTAGTGGTGTTCCCCAGGGCTCAGTTTTGAGGCCAGTTTTGTTTAATATCTTTTATCAATGATCTGGATGAAGAATTTGAGTGCTCCCTCAGCAGGTTGACAGATAACACTAAATTGGGTGAGAATGTCAGTCTACACAAAGTTAGAAAGGCTCTCTAGGGATCTCATCAAGCCAGATCGGAGAGCCTGACCAATTGTATGATATTCAACAAGGCCAAGTGCCAGGTTCTGCATGTGTGTCATGAAAAGCACACAAACCCACTATAGGATTGACAAGTTGCTTGTCAGAGTGGGACCTGGTCAACAATGAACTGAATGAGTCAGTGGTGTGCTCAGGTGGCCAAGGTCCAGCAGCATCCTGGCCTGTATTGGAAACTGGGTGGCCTGGCCTGCAGGAGTAAGGAAGTGAATGTGCTCCTGTACTGTGGAGCAGTGAGATCACACCTTGAGATTGGTTTTGGGTTCCTACTACAAGAAGGACATTTGAGGTGCTGGAGTGGGTCTGTAGAAGGGTAACTAAGCTGGTGAAGGGTCTTGAGAATGAGTCTTAGGAGGAGCAGTGCAGGGGACTCTGATTACTTAGTGTGGGAAAGAGAAGGCTGAGGACAGATCTCATTGCTCTCTACAACCACCTGAAAGGAGGTTGTAATGAATTGATCTCTTCTCCCTAGTGTCAAGTGATAGAATGAGAGGAAATAGCCTTAAGTTGTGCCAAGGGAGGTTTAGAGTGGATATTAGGAAGAGTTTCTTTACCAAAAGGGTGTTCAGGTGTGCCTAGGGGTTTGTGGAGTCACTTTCCCTGGCAGTGTTAAAAAAACACATAGACATATCACTCCGGTACATGGTTTAATGGCCGTGGTGGTGTTAGGTTAGTGGTTAACTTGATCTTACAGGTCTTTCTTACCAAACCAATTGTATGTTTGTCCTTAAAATCTAGTAATATAATTACCAAAGAATTTGGGGAGGACAATGCATACTTCTTGATGAAAGAAAGGTTAAGATAGCATAAATCATGAGTACAACTGATCTGATTCATATTAGAGAATGCTTTTATGTGTTTGCTGTTTTTCAAATGCATTATGGCTCTATGACCATAATTTTACACCTGTTTTATTTGGAATGTTCTTAGCTAGTTTAGCTAAGTCAGCAAGAGAAAGTAACTTTCATACATCTAATAATTTGTCAATACTATGTGCTGTATTTCTCAACTTCATTGGACCACCATTCCCAAGGTAAACTCAGAAGTTAAATATACAGGTTGTATGCACTGACAGATGTACATATAATTGTCTTGTATTTAAATTCTATTTTACAGAAAAAACTGGTAACAAAATGTGTGTGTCCTTGATATAGGTAACAACAGGCTTGGAAGCTGTTCCCTTCGGAACTTAAGGAGATTGGCTAGTACATAGATGTTAATAAATTGAACAGATGACCATGCTACTGGCTGTCTCATTCCTGTCCTTGTGCTTAGAAGAGCATGTTTGCTGGCAAAACTTCTGGAAGTAATTGTATTTCTGAAACATAGGAAAATACTTTTCTGAAAGGAAATTTATAGGGCTACGTAAACTTACAGTATTGAGGGATGTGGCTTCCAATGCCTTTTTCCAGGAAGGATAGTATCTTTGATTACTGTTCCAGACAGGATAATTGCATAGAACGGACTCACTAAAATAAACCACTTTTTTAATTTAGAGGGTATGGTGAAGTGTAGTGCATCTTACCTAGGCCCTGTGAGGGCCAGACAAGAAACCTTGGCATGCTACCCCTGCAAAGAGAATTAAATGAATGTGAAGAGGAAATTGCTTGTGACTGTCACAAGTGTGCTGAGTTGCTGTGGTCAAACAACTACTGTATTTCTATCTGTTATTTCCTGTGTTTATGTATCAGAGCCATGATAACCTCAAGGAAAGGAACAAAGGTTGAAATCCTTGTTGCCGTTCTCACAACTTGAATATCCGAGCTTCGAACTTTGTATTTCTAACTTACTTTTTTTACTTACCTACTTGAAGGCCATTAATCCATCTCTAAGTAAAACTTGATTTACTTCTTCAACTGGTTTATTGGTGTGCAGTATTGTGAAAGTGGAGAAGTTTTAAGTGTCTTTTTGTAAAAACTTAAAATATCTTGTCTATTTTTTTCTACTCAAACCACTGCATTGCTTTTGCACTTGTAAATAGTTTTGTGGTTATAAAAATTCTCTGCTGTAAAGATACTGCAGGGATGGTTGTGGTTATCAACATGGTCATGCAAGACTCATGACTCAGAATGTAAGCTTTCTCCTACCTATGAGGCTGTTTTTTAAATACTGAATTAATTTAAAATATATTATTTGAATACAAATGTTTTTGTTGGTTTGGGTTTTTGGTTATTTTTTTTTTTCCTGGCCATTCACCTCATAAACTTAGCTGTATTCACAAGACATTTCCTCTCCCACGCTGGTTCTTAATGACTGTATCTGTTGGGCCTTTAAGACTTGAAATAGGGCAGTGATCTGTTCATGCAGTTGCTGAAGTTGTCTAAATAGGCAATGTAAGAGATGAATTGTAAATGTAGGTTTGTCAGCAAAACCTGCTTTTATAATTTTAGATGAAAGTAGTTAGACCCAAATGTGTTCCTGTCAGTAAAGCTCCTATAAAGCATTTCTTTGAGTGAAGTAGTTTCTTACTGTCTGGACATTTAAATAGCAGTTTAGGAATGTACGAGGAACTGAAACTAAGGGGCCCTGGCTGGCCTGGCTCAAGCTGGAAGAAAAAAATGATAATGCTATATAAATAGTTCACAGTGGTAACCACCATGGAAGTTGGGAAGGCTATTCATGCTTGGATTAATTATAGCATAAGAACAAATGAATAGTCATAGCCTGTGAGTTATTTTGTTCTGGGAATTGGTTTCTAACATGAGAATAAACTTTTTGCAGCCTTGAGTAGGTGAATATGGATCAGATTCCTTTGAATGTTGTTGTATGGAAGGCAAGTATGTAGATATGTGAAGGATTTAGTTTCTCTAGGGAAGTCATTCAGAAGTTTACCTTATTAAAATTGGTGGAATTATAGTGTCCATTTTTTTATTAGTAGTGCTGAAATATTTCTCAGAAAACATTTTTTTCTCTCCTGTTTGGGCATAGTGAATAAGGTAGGAGAAATGGAAATGGGTGTAAGATGGAAGGGAGAGTTTGCTCAGTGAACTAAGCAATGAGAACTACTTGCCTAGATGGAACCCAGCCATGTGCCACTTGCTTAGGTGGCTGAAATAACTGTAGGGAACAACTGGGCAATGTAGCAATAGCAATTTCACGTAACACATTTACAGGATGCCTAGCTGGGATGCAGTTAGGGACTGATTTTTTTTTTTTTTTAAGACCTCAATTTTTTATAGAAGTCAGTCAACTCTGATTCTTAATTATAACATCTGTTGTTGAGGATATGGTGTTCAGTAGTCTCTGAGTAGCAGGCAGAGAGAATTGTATTACAAGCTGGTCACCATAGTAAATGACCTGAGTATTTAGGGTAAGTGTTGGCAGATTAATGATGTTCATTCTTAAAGATGTCACAAAGTATGGATTCTCTTCTTTCCACTCTGAAGTTATAGGGTAGAAGAATGATATTCTCTGAGGGCAAATAAATGTTTCAAACTCTGATCATGTGGAATAAAACTAGGTAGCCTGCAACTTTGATTTGTGGATGTGCATCGTCAAAAAAAAAAGGATAAAAATATTATGGATGCAGAGGCTGACTGTATATCTTAAACCTACTTTCTAAGTTTGGCAGATTAGTATGCTTCCCTGAAATTAATTTACAATAAATTTGAACTGATGGTGGTGATGTGAAATCTATATTCTCTAAGTCCTAATTCCCTGTAGGTGATGTTTCAGCAACTCTGTGTAAGATTAACTGAAAGTTATAGCTGCTTTTCTGAAGAGCAGCTAGACTGCTTTCATTTTTTTCCCTTTGAAAAAGTAGAGTTTACAGTTTAAAAGAACGTGGTTCAGATTGTCTGACACATGGGTTGTTTCAGGGAGTGCTCTTAGGTATTCCTTTTTCATTTGCCAGATTAAGTGCATGGATATCTTCTTGTTAGGGGGTGGTCATCAGTCATTCCAGTTAAAACAACAAGAGGAAATTCTGTGCCACTAGCCTGGCACTGTTAAATTACATGTATCTGATACTACCTATTTCTTTTTAATTGTGAGGATTAGTTTTGGATACTCTGCAAATTAAGTGTTCCTGCCCTCTTAGGGTAGACAGTGATGAAAACCAAATGAACAAGCAAGCACTGTTTGTAAGAACTTACTTTAGCATGTTTCTTGAACGTCTGCCTCTGATAGGATAATGCTGACATCTGCAGCTGACTGCATTCTCTAGCAGTTTCAAGGTATAGTATGTAATAGTTGGCTTAAGTAGAAGTACTTTTTGTTTGCTCCACTAAATATCTGTGGTTAAGTGAATTAATTTGTCATATGACAGATTCCCTTATGTAAATTTATATTTAGTAGAAAATAGTTAATATATTTTTGAGAAGTTACTTGAGTATTGTATATTTTTAGTTTTATAGGAAAAACTTGAAGTGCATTACAGAATTTTTAATAATTTAGAGCTCATCATATGTCAAATTGTTGTAAATCTCCATAACAGATTAAACTTCTGCCATTCAATGATATCTAAAGAGTAAAAATCCATTTAAATGAAAGAAGCCTATGTTCAATGACCTTTACCCTTGCAAATGGTGGTTTGTCTATGGATGCAGTTGGAAAACGCTGCAAGTTATCTGAACTATGTTGAGTTTAAATTTGGTGTAGATTTTGGATAAACTTAGTTGGAGCAATGTCTGAGAAGTCTGAATTTGGTATATGCTCTTTTCTGAAACAGATTGGCATGTATGGCAATGTTGCATTTAGTGAAGGGTAAATTTAGTAAGAGATGAATCTCCCTGCATTCTAGCCAGTCCTCAAAGATTAGAAGGGCTACAGGCAGCTGGACTTATCTCTTAATAGATATGCTAATTTAATACTGTAGACCTGACACAGATGCAGGAACATTCTGCCTGTCTGCTGTAGGTCTAGCTGCCTTCAAAAGAAGCAGTCAGGTGCGTGAATAGTGCAGTTTATTTGCATACAACATTCACAAATTCTTCACAATTGCTGGTGGTAAGTGCACTGAACTGCGTTAACAGCTGTGTAGCTCTAAAATATAGTTGTAAGGACATGCATAAAATCTGCTGGGCAATAACTTGGGAGCTGAGTCGTGATCATGGATCTTACACAAAAGGCCTCCCTTCTGGGAGGGAGTGAGTAGATACTAAACCCAGGCAGTATTTATACCTGTATCTACTATTATGTAGAATGTTGAGGCTGGACTGTGGTCAAGCTGCTGTTCCTTTGTCAGTATCACAAGCAGTTACACTATTTTGAGAGTGATCATTGGAGGGATTAGCCCAGAGGCGTGCTCTGTGGAAGAATAAGGTCTCTACCTTATTCCGCATTCTACTCATGTGGCAGCACAGACCACCTGACCTCCATCGAGTCCCTGCATCTATGTCAGTTGCTGTGTGTTTGTAAATAATACTGGGTTTGTGCTTGTCTTCTGTTTTGTGCTTCTAACACTTGCCTTGTACAGAGAATAAAGAAGACCAGTGCTGGAAACTGCAATAGACTTCTCTTTTGTGTCTTCATTTTCAAATGGTAGATGTGGTAAATGCTGTCAGTGTTATTTACCCTGACTTTAGTAAGGCCTTTGACACAGTTTCTCACAGCATCCTCCTGGAGAAACTGACTGCTCGTGGCTTGGACAGGCATACACTATTCTGGGTAAAAAACTGTCTGTGAGTAGTCAGGCTCAGAGCAGTGGTGAATGGATCACAGGATCTTAGGGGTTGGAAGGGACCTCTGGAGGTCATTGAGTCCAACCCCCCTGCCAGAGCAGGACCGCTAGTGCAGGTCACACAGGCGTGTATCCAGGCAGGTCTTGAGAGTCTCCAGAGGAGACAGGACAGGATCTAGAGAATGGGCCAAAGCTAAGTGTATAAAGTTCAGCAAGGCAAAGTGCCAGGTCCTGCACTTAGGTCACAGTGTCATGCTAAGCTGCTGACCTGGTGGTGTGTAGTTGGAAAGCTGCCACTAGGGATCTGGGGGTGTTGGTTGATAGTTGACTGGTCTGGAACACATGACTTATGAGGAGCACCTGAGGGAGCTGGGATTGTTCAGTCTGAAGAAGAGGCTGATGGGAGGCCTCATTGCTCTCTACAACTATCTTGTAGTAGCACCACCAACTTGTGCACTGCTCCTCCTAACTGCTCTCAGTACTGCTCCTCTGGGTAAGCAAAGGGAAAGCATCTCTGCTTTCCACATTCTTAGTCTCATGGATATTGAACAGACTATTTCATCTGTAAAATACCTTTCCACAGTTCAGATGCCCTCTTTGAATCCCACTCATTACATTACTTTTAATAATGGGGTTTAGGTCAGGACAGACCTAACACAAAAATTACCATGCAATAATTGGATCTATCTGGAGGAGTTCAGTATTTATCGCCTCAGTGAAGTAGTTACAATTAATACAACTCTACAAAGGTACATGAAGTCTGTCTGTGACTGCTGAGTTAGTTGTTCTGGATGCAGTCTTGTGGTTTGATATGCGGGGTAGAAGCCTAGCAGGCAGTATATGCAATATTCCTACTGCAGCTTTTGTATTAATAGCATATGTAGGATAACAGTGAATCATTCATGCTGCTCCTGTCGGCCTAAACAGAGTTAGAATGTAGTAAAAGCTAATTTCTGTGACTGGATGCTGAAAGTGTGGTGATTTAATGGGACTTGTCTTTGTATGTAGTTAGCTAATGTATTTAGTATTGCTTCTGTGGAAACCTCATCTGACTGACCTGTTAAAATTACAGGTATTGCTTTGATTACTGCTGGCTGCAACTCAAATGGAGCACTGATTACAATTCTGAACTAACAGACATTTGCTTTGTCCTGTGTGTGATCATATCTAAGAACTGGAAGGTCAGGGGATAGTTCAGTGAATTCATTCACCCTTCAAAAACATTTTCTAACTGCTGTGCAAACCCAGTGGAGATTGGAAACTAGATGTATACTATGGAGGTTTGAATACCCTCCAATGCTGTTGTACCAGATGTGCTAGAACTACAAGTACAAACCTGGTGAGGACAGCTCCTCTGGAGCTGGTGCAACCTGCAGTGAAGCAGCAGACTATCATGCACAAGTTTGTGGGTGTTTGGTGTGGTGTGTTTGTTTTGGTTTGTTTGGTTTTTTTTTTTTCTGATAGGGAAGCGACCAGGCAATGGACAAACCCAACAGGAGCAGGCTGCTCTCCCAGGTGTTGCCAGAACAGTTACTGCCACCCTCACACCTGCAAAAACAGGCCTAAGAAACACAGAAAACAGTGTGTTGTACATCAGTTTCAGTGACAGTTCACACAGAAGAGCTGGTAGAACTGAGAGAGGAAGGAGAAAGATTAAAGAGCATCAGGGATGAGAGAGAGAGACTGGTGGAACCATGCTGTGCTCTTTGTGAGACAGAAGCAGGAACAGCCATCAGAAAAAAAAGTAAGAATGGGAATTCTGTGTTCTACCTAGAGAAGTCAGTGGAAGAGGAGATGTGAGGAGCATCCTTGCAGCTAAACTGAAGAAGTGTGGTCTAGATGATTGGGTAGTGAGGTGGATTGTGAACTGTCTGGAGGAAGGAAGTCAGTTGTGGTCAGTGGGACAATCTAGGTAGAGGCCTGTATCCATTGGAGTCTCTCAGGAGATGGTGTGGGAACCAGTAGTAGTCTCATTATATTCATAAATGACCTGGGTGAGGGAGCAGAGTGCACTGTTGGCAGGTTTGCTGATAGCACAGAACTGGGAGGCGTGGTTGACACCTGAAGGCTCTGCTGCCATTCATCAAGACCTGGACAGCATGGAGAGTTGGATGGGGAGAAATTTAATGAAATACAACAAGGCTAAGTGTAGAGTCCCACGTCTTGGAAAGAACTACCCCATGTACCAGTATAGGTTGGGGGCTGAGCTGTTGGATAGCAGAACAGAAGAAAGGGACTTGAGTGTCCCAGTGTACAGAAGGATCATTATGAGCCAACAATGTGCCCTTGTGGCCAAGAGCCTTAGAAGGGGTGTGGTTAGTAGAATGAGGGGGCTACTCCTCCCCCATCTACTTTGCTGTGGTGAGGCCACATCTGGAATATTATCTGGTTCTGGACCCTCCACTTCAAAAAGGACCTCAGGGAACTGCTTGAAAGAGTCCAGCACAGAGCCACAAAAATGATGAAGGGAGTGAAACATTTCCCTTATGAGGAAAGGCTAGGGAGATGGATCTCTTTGGCTTGGAAGAGACTGAGGGATGACCTCATTAGTGTCTGTAAATACGTGAAGGGTATGTATCAGCTGTATCAGGCTCTTCTCAGTGATGTCCAGTGATACAGAACAAGGGGCAGTGGGTGCAAGCTGGAGCATAGGATATTCTGCATAAATATAAGAAAAAATATTTTTGCTGTGAGGGTGACAGAGCACTGGAACAGGCTTCCCAGAAGGTTTGTGGAGTCTCCTGTGGAGACATTCAAAACCTGCCTGGGTGCATTCCTTTGTGACCTACTCTAGGTGATCTGACTCTGGCAAGGGGGTTGCATTCAGTGATCTTTTGAGGTCCCTTTCAACTTGTAACATTCTATAATTCTGTGAATGAAGGTAAGTGATAGGCAAACTGTATGCTTGGTTACCTCTCCTTCCAAAGTCCCTCTGTACAATAGGTATGAGGCTTTGGATATGGAAAGCAAGTCAATAAAAAGGTATGGATGGTGGTCAACCTATGCCAGAGGTGTCTCTAAGGTAAGAAAGGCCTAACCCCTGTACTGTGACCACCTCCAGAAGTAAGAAAACATGGGTTATAGTGGTAGATGACTCCCTTCTTAAGATAACTAAGGATCCGATATGATGGCCAGAACCTTCTCATATGGAAGTTTGCTGTCTCCCTGGAGCCTGGCTTAAGGATATCACTAGGAAGCTTCCTAGCTCGGTACAGGACACAGCCTTCAGAGTGTTCAATGGCAATCAAAAGAGACTTCAAGGGCTGTGGGGTAGTTGATGAGGGAATTTGGGGCATGTGTCATTTTTTACCTCTCATGGTTGCACACAGTGTCATTGGAAGCCACAAAAAGCTTCTGTCTATTAATACATAGCTCTGTGGCTGGTGTTGCCACCACAGTTTTGAGGGTTTTGCTAGTGGAATGGTCTATATGGCAGCAGCCCTGCTGACATCAACTGGGATTCACTTTCCTTAAAGGGCAAAGATAGTCTTTGCTCATGACCTAGTGGGGCTCAGTGACAAAGCTTTAAACCGGTCTTGAAGTGAGAGGGTGATAGCCTGTGGGGCAAGAGACCAAGGTTAGAAGAACGGAGTGCTTGTCCTGTTGCTCTGAGTTGTGCTGGGAGTACTGCTGCACACTTGAAGTCTTCCAGAATTGAGTCTGGACGTCCTGAGGTGAGGGGGAGCAACATAGGAATGTTGGTGAAATACTTCAAAAGTAATCAATGTGTTTCTTTAAGAGGATGATACAGCTAACAGCCCAACTGAAGTGCCTCTACACCAGTACACACAGCATGGGGTAGCAAACAGGAAGAGATGGAAGCCACCGTGCTGCTACGAAGCAATAACCTAGTTGTCATTACTGAAATTTAGTGGGGCAGATCCTATGACAGATGTGTGGCTGTCATTGGGCTACAGGTTCTGCAGGGCATTGCATAAAGGCATTGCCCTTTATGTCAAAAAATGGGTAGAGTATGTAGAGCTGTCTCTGAGGCTTAGCCAGGCTGAAAGCTCATGAGTAAGAATTGGTCTGGAGGAATTGGAGACAAAAGGGAGCCTTTTGTTTGGTGTCTGCTACAGGCCACCTGATTGCATGGAGCCAGTTGATCAAGCATTACTCCAGCTGCAGGAGGTTCTGTGCTCTCAGGCACAGAGCTAGCTAACCTGCTGGCTAACCACCTTGACG
Organism: Tricholaema leucomelas; assembly: GCA_013400475.1. Classification (NCBI taxonomy): domain Eukaryota; kingdom Metazoa; phylum Chordata; class Aves; order Piciformes; family Lybiidae; genus Tricholaema lacrymosa; species Tricholaema leucomelas. Next base: position 40,853 of record WAAF01014685.1, read on the forward strand.
TCTGCTGGAAATGTAGGTTGGCAAGCTGTAGGCAATCCAGGAGGCTCCTGGAGCGCATGGAGGATATCTTCTTGAGCAGAGTGATAGCGCTGTCATTTGCAGCAGATTAACACAAAGTTTTGGAAGAAGGCAGTACTGCAGGTCACTTGCAGTACATCAGTCACGGTGTAGTCTTGGGAAACACTGCAGACGAGGTGGACAGAAAAGGCAAGTGGATTGTTGGAATTTTACTGTCACTGTTTTACTACAAGGAACATCTTAACACTTTCATGTGGATCCAGTTACCGTGTAGTAATTAATGTGTGTTTAGTGTGTCTTAATCTGAACTATCATATTGAGCTGTTCAGACATTTTTATTTGAGAAAACAGATTTGGGGTTTATTCCTTGAAAGGCTGTAATCTGCAATAAAACAAGGCAAGAGTGGACATCTGAAACCAGTAGCTTGATTGAATGCAGAGGACATTAAAGAAGCCTTAATTTGCTCCTTGAAAATGTACTGGCTGATCACTGCATTGGTTGCAAATCTGTGACAAGTATGCTAACTGTGAATGAAAGAAGCGATATTGAGTTGTCATCTTTGAGTGATTAATACAAGTACCAAAATACATGGATAGGTGAGAAGTGTGCTAGAGGTATGTATTTGAAAGTGTAGCAGGTTTTTAACACGATTCAGCATTTTAATTTGCTCGATGAACTCTGGTTAAGCGTCCATGGAAAGTACTGAATACTTTAATGTTCAGGGAAAACTGCTTGGTAGTGTATTATGGCCTAAAGAGATTGTTAAGGTGTAAGTTGAGTGACCTCTAATGTTAAATAATTGGAGAGGAAATAAAAAATTAGTTTTTTGTTTTTCAAGGAAGTACTGTTTTGAAATAAATGTAAATCCAGAGACAAGCAGAAGTGCATGAGAATAATGATGGTATCATCACGTTATTACTAAATTGAATAATTTTGCTGGTTTGAGGCTAATTAGAATATTTTAATGAGAGAAATTAGATTATTGGCTGTGAAAAGAAGAAAACAATAGTGATGTCTGTATCACTCATGGGTTCTGCTGAGAGGTACCAAAACAAGAAACATAAAGTCAGTCAGTTTTCTCTGGCTGCTGCATTAACTATCTCTACCTGAACTGGTGTAACCCCAACTAATCATTGTGCTTCTAGCTCCTTATCTGGCAGTCTCACCCTTGCACATAAGGCTTCTGATATAAGGGTGGAGGTGGAAGGAAGGAGGGGAGTTAGTTTGAAAGCCCTCCTGTGCAGTTCTGCTATCTGGGAGGGGTTTTGTAGTCCTATATGACTTTTAGCTTGTATATAGTTGTAAATAGCTGTATATATTGCGTATATACGCTTGTAAATTTTGCCTTGCTGTAAATATAACTCAATTCCTTAACTTCCATCTGGCCGAATTAGTCTGGTGAATCCTGGGGGAGGGGGAAACTCCAAAACAACCACAGTAATGGTTTGACCCCACCTGAAGAATTAAGGATAACAGTGAACTGTTGTTAGTTTTGCTGCAGAAAAGTAACTGAATGGCTGGAGATTGATTGTAAAGCTTTTGACAGGTGCTGGGATGGCATGTGCACTAAGAATACCCAGAGCATCCTTTGTACACCTGCTGAGGGAGAAAACAATTGGCTTTCTACTTTGGTGTAGTTCTATATAGGGAAGGCACGTCTTGTTCTGTATCATAGTGTAGCAAGTGATTGAATACTCTGCATCAAATGTAAGGTTAGATAAGACTTGGTTCTGCAGGCCTCCTTTGCTTGGTTATGAAGCCTGGTACCACAATACTGCTTTTTATGTAGACTACTGAAAGGATGCAGCTCCTCTGGGGGACTGTTTGGTTCATCTCTTTTGGACCAAACTGAAGGGATTATCCTGCTAAAGAGATAAAGGAAACAGAGAAATAAAATCTGAGGGGAAAAGGGAGGATTAAATGGAAGGCAAGGTGAAGAGATGTCACAATGGAGGTCTGCCCTTGTGATGTGTTGTGAAGAAAGTGCATGAATATTCAGGGGAAAAAATGAGTTAATTTGTAGTAATAAGTTAATATAAGATTGTTTGTCTTTATTTTGCATACATTTGGCATATCTTAAGGAAGCAAGAAGAGTGAGTGTTTGTGTGCATAGTTTCTTTTTAAACATTTTTTCCAATTTATCAGTACAGATACCCTTTCCTGAAGGTAAGAAATAGTCTGCACTAGGAAGATAGGACTAGAGATCATTTAGGCAAATTGGACACCTGTAAGTCCATGCGCCCCAGTCAGGTGCATGCATGAGTGCTGAGGGAGCTGGCTGATGTTATTTCTAAGTTATGCTCTCTCATCTTTGAAAATCATAAAGAATAAAGAGTTTTCTGAGGACTAGAAGAAATCCAGTGTCACTCCGTTCTTCAAAAAAGAGAAAGGAGGAAGACCCAGGAAACTGCAGACCAGGCAGGCTCACCTCTGTCTCTGGAAAGGTGTTGGAATAGCTTGTTCTGGAGGTTATTTCTAAGCATATGGAGGAAAAGAAGATTATCAGGAATAGTCAGCATGGATTCACAAAAGGGAAATCACTCTTGCCCAATCTGATAGCCTTCTGTGGTGCTGTGACTGGCTGGGTAGATAAGGGGAGAGCAGTAAAAGGTGGTCTGTCCCAACTTCAGCAAGACTTTTGACACTGTCTCCAGTAACATAGGTAATCTTAGAAAGTGTAGATTAGATGAATGGATGGAGAGGTGGACTGAGATTTGGCTGAATAACAGAGAACAGGGGGTTGTCATCAATGATGCAGGGTCTAGTTGGAGGTCTATAGCTAGTGGTGTTCCCCAAGGATCAGTATTGTGTTCAGTCTTGTTCAGTGTATTCATCGGTGACCTGGATGAAGGAACCAAGTGCAGCATCAGCAATTTGCTGATGATGTGAAACAGTAGTGGCTGACACCCTGTCAGGTTGTGCTGCCATTCAGTGAGACCTGGACAGGTTGAGCAGAGAGAAACCTCATGAAGTTCAGTAAAGGTAAGTGTACAGGCTTGCATCTAGGGAAGTATGCACTGGTAGACGTTCGTGGTTTGTTGACAGCACCCACAAAAGAGACAGCAACAGCCATCTGAAAAGTGAATTAATTGCAATTACTCTGTACTCTTTCCACCGCAGTAGAATTACGGGTTCAGATGTTAGTAGCTGCACAACCAGTTAGCTATCTAGAGGGATGTTATAAATGAGTTAGTTTAAATCTTGGTTTGGGGTAAAATACAATGAGGCCGAGTAACAGTTATTAAATAATTTATGTATATGTATA
>WAAF01014685.1:44176-76981 GCA_013400475.1 Tricholaema leucomelas
ATCGAGGAATCGGGCATACAGGCAAACACGGCAAGGCGAGCGAGCGAGCAAGCGAAAGCAAACCCCTTATGCCCCTTTTATAAGATAATGGCCGAGGCTAATGGTCTCATTGGCCATATTATCACCCAATCGCCTTTGATAATCACCCAGATACACCCCAAAAGGAAGAATCCCCAGGCTGTTCCCTTCCAACAACGGGGGGCGCATACGCCTTTCACGCGACAGAGGGTGGTCTTATGGACCCCCTCTTGTGCAACCAGACCAAACCAGCTTGGGCTGTCAGGGTCTCTCTGCCCTGTTTTCCCGCCACTGGCCGCATTGCAGAAAAGGCAGTTAAACACACTCGGGCCCATTCTGAGTCCTAAGGACTCTCCACCACAAGGGAGATGAACCAAAATGTGCACTCTCTCAGAAGGGGAAGATCTCTTTAGAAGTATCCTATATATGTGTGTATATATATATACTCACCAAAATGGGGAGGAGTGAAGACTCCCTACCTGACATCTCAGTCTGAAGAGAGAAGATCTGACTGCCAGGCTGCTTGCTGTGTGAAGGAGCACACCCACACACCCCCTTCTCCCCCATAGCAGAACTCCATTTACATCCTATCCAGGGTCCACTGTGGTAAATTTCTCAGTTGGAGAGCTAAGTCTTCCGGGCATGCAAAAGCAGGGTCAGAAACTTCTGGGTCCAGAGGTGCCAGTTAGTATCTGGAGGAGTCAAGCTGATCATTATCAAGCTGATCATTATCAACTCTTAGTGAGGCTTGACCTTTTGTCCAGAAAACTGTCAAGCTTTTTGTGTTATCAGGGCTGGTTGTACCTCCCACAGGGATGGTCTGCTGCTGCTATTATCCTTTCCCTCTACTCCGCCCTAGTGAGGCCACACTTAGTATTGTGTCCAGTTCTGGGCTCCCCAGTCCAAGGAGGAGAGGGAACAATGAGAGAATCTAGCCGAGGGCTACAGAAATTATTAGAGGAACATCTCTTTTACAAGAGAGGCTGAGAGATTTATCGCTGTTTATCCTGGAGAAGACTGGCAGGGGATCTTGCCAATGCGTATAAGTATCTTAAGGCCAGGTGTCGAAAAGATGAGGCCAGTGGCTTTTCAGCAGCAGGGCAACAGGCGCAAACTGTCACCCAGGAAGTTCCATCTCAGCATGTGGAAAAACATCTTTGTTTTGAGGGTGACGAGTATTGGAACATGCTACCCAGAGAGGCTGTAGATTCTCTTCTGGGGATACAAAAGCTTACCTGGGATGCAGTCCTAGGCAGCCTGCACTAGACTGTGCTGCCCTGTAGCAGGAGGGTTGGACTAGATGGTCTCTAGACGTGCCTTCCAAAACTTACCATTTTGTTACTCTGTGATCATCCTCTGTCTCCTTATGATAGTGTAATACATTTTTTCTGATGAACATGAGCGTTCTAATAGAAGACATTAACACAGTGTCAGTGGAGTATGTGGTACTTTGAAAGTGTGGCCTGTATTTCACTAGTCTGCCTAAGCAAGTGCGTAAGGCAAAATGCTTTACTGTGTAGTCTTAAAATTGCTATGCAAAAATCATGGGGGAAGGGAAAGAGTTGAAAACTATTTACATAAAATTCACAAACCCAAGTTTGCACAAGTGCTTCCATATCAAGGCTTCAGGTAATTCCAGTGGCTTAAATTGAGTCTCACTGTGACTTTACATGAAAATGAGACCTTTCCTGAGGAATCTCTAGGAAGAAGAAAGCTTAGAGCTATCAGCTGTGCATAATAGCTGTACCTCCTACATTTAGAGAAAGAACAGGGAGTAACGGATCAGTTGATGAAAGCAATAAAACTGCTGTAAATGTCTGTATTTTTCCTTGTGTTGTGTACTTAATTTCTCCATGAGTATTTTCTACCTAATTTGATTAAAGGCAAGAGATTATGCAGGAAGGGAACACATAGCTCTGCAAGTGGTTATGATGGCATCTTTGTGAGACCGATGTGCTTGACATAAGACTGAAAAATTACTTTTTAGTATTTATGATGTAGAAAAAGTATATTTGTATTGTGAAACTTTTTTATTTTATTAAGACTATCTCTGTGCTTTAGGTGAAGGCCCTGAAAGAGAAGATTGAATCAGAAAGGGGGCAAGATGCATTTCCAGTAGCTGGCCAAAAACTGATATATGCAGGTAATGGATATTCTGAAAATACTGTGTCTGTATCTACCTTATTTTTTATATTCTTATTTGACTTTGATGTGAGTGTTAAGTCTTCTTTAATTTCATCGAAATGCAGAGTGAAAAAAAAATCAAACCCAAGGAAAATAACAAAACTAAAACCTGATTTATGAACAGTATTGGGTTTCCACTTCTAATAAGCTAAAGCCACTGATCACAACAGAAAGACAATAATGGAAGTCAAGTGTCTCCATGTTTGCATAAACTCCTCAGGATTATATTCTTTAGCAGCTGCCATGTCCCTTGTACTTCAGTGAAGGGAATGCACATCAGGAACATGAAAGTGTTCTCATTTCTCTAGGACAGAATAATAGGCCAGCTGTGGTCTGAAGGCCATTAGCAGTTTGGAGTTATCTGGGTGGCTGACTGGTTATTCCATACCAGAAACAGGCTCATTATAAAGTGTGAGTTTTGCAGAGCGTGGGAGTCATCCTGCTTGAGCTCCTGCTGACCCTGCTGCTCCACTTTTGTCCTACTTCTGAGGACTGCTTTCCCATTTGTAATGACCATCAACCATTCATTCACTGAGCTGAGTATAATTTTGTATACTTTATATTGGCTGTTTCCTTAAGTCCGTTTCAATTTCAACCTATGGGTCTTCTCTCCTTTTCCTGATCCCCTTCTCTGCCAGGGAGGAGTGATAGAGTAACTGCTGTAGTTTAACCCCCAAGTCAAGATAAATTCGTAGAGAGAAGGCAAGAGTCATACATATGATAAAGAAGTACAAACAAGGCAGAAGACTCTGTGTAATATGTGTAACTGGATGACACTTCTAATACTATGTTTGCTTGATTGAAAAACAAACAAGCATCACATAAGGTCACATAATATGACTTGAGTATTTTCAAAAGCCAGAATTCATTTGCAGCATTGTATAATCCTCACAAGCAGTAGGGAATAAGATTTAGAATAGCAGACCATCTGAGGGTAGATTCTATATTTCTCTTGGTCAAGAGATACAAGGGAGGTGTACTGATTAAAATGAGCTGTAGAATTTTCACGGTACGGTAAAGCAGAGTGGTCTCCCAGCTGAACCTGACTAAAGCTATACCATTTGTTACTAAAATGCAGGCAATTTTGTTTCTAAAAACGTTTATGCTAATCAGTGATGAGGTAAGTCTGTTGACATCTGTATTAGGGTAAAGTGTAGAAACTTTGTGAGTTGTGTGTCCTGAGAAGATAAGATGTCTGAATATATATTGTTGTGTAGATTGCTTTCCCAGAGTGATTGAGGGAAAAAAAAAAGAAGAGTAAAAGTGTTTGTATTTAAGTTGGGTGCTGCACCATGTGCTACAGGTATTATTACCTCATTTGTGTTCCACGTACCATAGTTCATGCATCTTGGTTGATCTCCCTGCAGCCTTCAAAATAAGGATGTGACCTGCTAATTAAATGAAGTGGTGCATTCCAGTAGCTCTGAGAACGCTTACAAAAATGTGTGTTTTCCTCATCACAGAGGGAAGTGGTCCTTGGTGTGTCTTCAGAATAAGAGTCAACTAAAATTGTAAAATATTTCTTAAAAAATCTGTAGTAGAAGTATAAAACTCACTGAAATGCAGACTTCCTGTTGTGATTTGGTGGTACTGCTTCTAAATCAGTTTAGCTTAAAAAAATCCCCACAAGTCTGTGTGGTTTAGTCATGGTTTAAGCCTGCCTAGCTGGCAGCAAAGCAGCCACGCAGTCACTCGCTTGGTTCCTACCTGCGGAGGAGAAAATATAACAAAAGGATGCAGGATTGAGACAAGGACAGGGAGGGCACCCTCACTCTTAACCATTGTGAATGAAGCAAAGACTTGACTCAGGAAAAAAAAACAGTTCAATTTAAACAAAACTAGCACAAATTGACTCAAAGTAGGACAGTGGTAAAGACAGATCTTAAATAAACTTCCCCACCCCTCCCTTCTTTGGCCAAGTCCATCCCACTTTCTTTGTTCTGCTCATTGCATCCTGGGGGAAGACTCCTCCCTCACTGCAATGTGGCATTCCTCCTACAGATGACAGGTCTCTGTGAACTCTCATAGAATCATACAATCGTTTTGGTTGGAAAAGGCATCTGAGATCATTGGGTCCAACCATCAACCTAACACTGCTGTATCCATTAAACCGTGTTCCAGAGGGCCATCTCTACACAGTTTTGAACACCTTCAGGGAGGATAACTCTTTGAGGACGACTTATTCCAATGCTTGAGCATTCTATATGGAAATATTTTTTCCTAGTGTTCAGTCCTAACCTCCCCTGACAGTTGCAAGCCATTTATTCTCATTCTGTCACTTGATACTAGAGAAAAGAGAACAACTCGCTACAGCTTCCTTCATTAAGTAGTTGTCAAGAGCAGTGAAGTCTCCCCGTAGCCTCCACTTCTCTAGACTAAACAATCCTAGTTCTGTCAGCTGCTGCTCATAAGACTTGTTCTCCAGACCAGTCTTGTTGCCATTCTCTGGACCTGCTCTAGCAGCTCAGTGTCCTTGTAGTGAGGGATGCAAAACTGAACAGAATATTAAAGGTGTGATCTCACTAGTGCTGAGCACAATCACTTTCCTGAACCCACACGTGACACTATTTCAGATACAGGCCGGGATGCTTCTTGGCCACCTGAGCACACTTCTGGCTTGTATTCAGCCAGCTGTCAGCCAGCACCTGCAAATGCTTTTTTTTGCTGGACAACTTTTTAGTCACTGCCTCAAGCTTTTAGTGTTGCATGGATTTGTTGTGACCCAGGTGCAGGCACTTGGCTTTGTTACACCTCAGTACATTTGTCCTCAGCCCATTGATGCACTCTGTCCAGATCCCTTTGCAGAGCCTTCCTGCCTTTGGGGAGGGAAGCGCTGCCACTCAGTTTGGTGTCATCTACAAACTTAGTGAGGGTGCACTCAATTCCCTTATCCAGGGATACTGTTAAAGGTCATTGTTAAAGATTCTAAAGAGAACTTGCTTCAGCACTGAGCCCTGGGGCACTAGTGACCACTGTTGAAAAACCCAAACTCCATTCACCTCTACTCTTTGGGCTTGGTCATTCAGACAGCAAAGCATGGGCTTGGCCATTCAGCCAGCAAAGCATCCCCCCATTCACACCATACGCAGCCAGTTTCTCCAGAAGGATGCTGTGTCAAAGGCTTTACTAATGTCTGGATAAACATATATAGCCTTTTCCTCATCTACTGTGCAGGTCACTTTGTAGAAGGAGATCAGGTTTGCCAAGCAGGACTTGCTTTCTTGAACCCGTGCTAACTGGCCCTGATCACATCTTTGCTCTGCACATGCTGCATAATGGCCGTTAAGAAAATCTGCTCCATAACCTTTCCTGCCACAGTCAGACTAACAGGTCTGTAGTTTCCAAGATCCTTCTTCTAGCACTTTTTATAGATGGGTGTCATGTTTGTCATTCTCCAGTCAGCTGGAACCTCCCTAGTTAGTCAGGAGTGCTAAGTGATGAAAAGTGGCTTCATGGCTACTTCCCCATGTTTTCTGAGTACATTTGGGTGTATGCCATCCAGCTCCATACACTTACATATATCTAAATGCTGCAACAAGTTACTAGTCAACTCATTGCAGATTATGGGAGCTTTGTTCTGCTCTTCATCCTTGCTTTCTAGCTCAGCAGGCTGAGTATCCAGCAAACAACTGGTTTTACTACTAAAGACTGAGACAAAGAAGTTACTGGGTCCCTCAGCCATTTCCTCATCCTTGACCACTGTGTTCCCCCCCTGGATCCAACAAAGGATAGAATTTCTTGTTTGTCCTTTTGTTGCTGTTCTGTTTAACAGCTGAAGCCAAATTAATTACTGATGGATTTGGAACTTCTAATTTTTGTCCTGTGTGGCCTCACAACAAATTTGTAGTCCTTTTGAAAGGCCTTATCCTTTTTCCAATAACTACAAATCTTCCCTGATCTCTCTGATCAACTGGGCTGATCTTCTTCCTCACTCATCTTTTAGCACATGCGGATGGCCTGTTCCTGCACTTCCAAGACTTCCATCTTGAGTAGTGTAGTGTCCAGCCTCACTGGACTCCTTGCCTCTTCAGGACTGTCTCCCAAGGGACTCTGTCAAACAGTTTCTGAAACAGGCCAAAGTCTGCCCACCAGAATTTGAAAGTGTCAGTTCTGTTGACTAATGTCTTTACTTCTCCACCAACTGAGAACTCTTAAAAATCAGTGATTGCCATGCCCAGGACAGCCCCCATTGTTATGTCCCCTACTAGTCCTCTGTTCATAAACATCAAGTCAGCAGGGCACCTTCCCTACCTGGCTCTCTCATTGGGTGAGAGGAGGCTCTCCACACGTTAGTTACCTCTGGGATTGCTCCCTCTCTGCTGTGTTAAATTTCCAGCAGATGTTAGGGAAGTAAGTACCCTGCAAAAACAAGGGCTAGTGATGGAGAGACTTCTCCCAGATGCATAAAGAAATTTCATCTGTATCTTCATTCTGACTGTGTGATCTATAAGACTCCCACCGGGGTATCTGCCTTGTTGGGTTTCCCTCTCATTCTTACCCAAAACCCACTCAATGTTATCCTCACCATCATTGAACTCAGGACAGTCAAAACATACTTTTAATGTACAGGGCCACCCCAAAGCTGCTCTTTTCTCAGCAATCCCTTTTGAAGAGTTTGCAGCCATTGATAGTGGCATGCCAGTTGTGTGAGACGTCCCACCAAATTTCCATGATGGTCACTCTGTCAGTTCTTTTGATACACAATGGCTTATGGTGCCCTCTGTCTGTCTCCCGTGCTTTGTATTTTAGTGTGGATACACTTGAGTCAGTCTAAAGGTAACTTTTATCAGTGTGGGTTCCTTCTGTGGGCTGTGTTCTTCGAGTGATGAATTGCTCCAGTGCAGGCTTCCTTCAGTCATGTGGGCTTCTTCAGACAAAGACCCCTGGTGTGTCATGGTGTCGTCCATGGACTACAGACAGGATTCTGCCCCACCATTGCTGTAAGGGCTGCCTTCCAGCTTGCTACAAGCAGGAGGGAAACGTCTGCTCCAGTGTGCTTCCCAGGCATGCTGACCTTGGCAACTGCACATTTTTTTCTCTCTCTTCCCACTTCTTTAAGACAAAAGAAGTCCCAAAACAAAAGAAACTTGTCCAGAAGGTTTTCTCCTCTTAAATATGTTATTTCAGAAACTCTGATTGTCTCAGCTTTGGTGAGGTTGATATAACTTAGAGCTAGAGGAGCTTCTTGAAGCCATGCCAGTAGTCCCTTCCTCAGCTACCAAAACCCTTAAAGACAAAAACCAATTACAGGTTTAATGTGTTTCTGAGTTCTTGTAGATGTGAGGTAAACCTGCTTTGCCCACAGTATCTAGCAGTAAGTGTATTATTTATGATTTAGTCTTCCTGTTTTTTAATTTCATTTTTCTGTCAAGCTAACAGGATGTGGAATGGTTCTGTCTTTTTCTAATACTTGAGGTTTTTTTTTAAGAATAAATTGTTACAGTTACAGAGCTGCAAAGTTGTCTAATGCAGATAAAGTTAATTTGTGACAGGGAGCTATATACACTTTAATAAATGTGAAGGGCAAACAAGATAAGCAGGAAGGAGTTTTCTTAGTGTGTCTGTAGTGTATAAGCAGGCATAAGTTACTCAAGTTTACTGTATGTTAAAATCTGTTCTTTACATCACTTGTATTGGTGTTAAATGTCTGATAAATCTTTGTCTAGATTTAATGCTTCTGTTTTAAATGAAGCTTCTTATACTTACAGCAGCAAGCTAACTGGTACTGTGGGCGTGATCATAAGAGAAGCCCTACTGCCAGAGCTTAATAGCTAGAACATTTGTGGTAGGACTGTTAGTGTTTATAAATCTTCATGAAATGTATTTCTCTCTTAAATTGTGTGCATGTGAGGGAGTCTCAAGGTTATCTAATGGTATGTTAAAATAACAAGTTCTTAGTTTATATCTGTTTAATTTGCCAGGCAAAATCCTTAATGATGATACTGCTCTTAAAGAATACAAAATTGATGAGAAGAACTTCGTGGTGGTTATGGTGACAAAAGTGAGTAGTCTTTATTTTTTAAAAGGGAGTTGCATTCATTTAATTTTTTTTTTCATGGTGATGAGTGATTGTCCTTTGTTGGGCTAGGATAAGGTAAACTTTCTTCATATGAAGTTAGGAGGGACCACACCCAGGATAGGTAGCTGAACCAGGCAGTGAGCTGTTGGATACCATGGTATCCAACAATTATGCCTGCTATGTAAGTATGGAACTGGACTGGGCAGGCTAAACTGGTTAAGGCACAACAGCTGCAGTATTGAGTGAGCAGGTTGAGTTTTATATCACTAGCTTTACATATTGTTTTCATTAGTATTTTTGTGATGCCTCTCGTTTCTTAGTTCTCTTTATTGTTTACATTAAACTCTTATTTTCTTACCCCCTGGGATTTTGCATTTTGCTCCTGGTCTTCCTTCCCATTCCACCAGTACGGTAGGAATCGGTGGGTAGCATTTGAGTGAATATGTGGGGCTCGGCTGTTGACTGGGCTTAAACCACAAAGTAATTGTATATGCCTGTTCTTAAAACCAGTTGAATATATTAAAATGTATATATATTATATATCTCAATTATGGTCAATAGTAAAAATAAATCCCTGTGTGAATAGGTAGAAACACACTGCTTAGCAGCCCTAGTATGCCTGCACTGAGTGTTGTTGCTGTTCAGTGCTGAATGTGTACCTCAAAGACAAAAAAAAAAGTCCAGTGACTGGCTTTACTATTTGTTCTTTCTTCTCTGTTATTTTTCCAGTGATATTATTTAAAGAAAGAAGGGAACCTAGATAGTTTGTTATGAAATCCTCTGTACAGATCTCTTCTAGTCATGCCACGTTGATTTTCAAACTCATGTTTCTTTGTCAAGCTGAACAGCTCAAACCAGTAAAGAAAGGATACATGACCTGTGAGTTTTGAATGACTGCAATGACAATTTAAAGGAATGACTGTGACATGTATTTGAAGTATCTTATCTGTCTTAACCATTCACCAAATTGCTTCCGGGAATCAAGCCAGAAGAACATCAAGCCTGATTTTCTAGGCATTCCAGACCCTTGAGATCTGATTAAAACTGGCTTCATCTGTGTCTTGAAATGTGACGTTAATCTTGGAGTTAGAGGTCCTCCTTCTGACAAAGTGAACTTCCATTCAGTTGCCCTTCACTTCTATTCTAATAGTGGCATATTAGATTCGCTGTTAGAATGTAACTGTCTTCTGAACAGTGTTTTTATCTGTAGTTTGCCTGGAGAAGAGCCATTTAGTAGTGCAACAAAACAGGTGCAGATGGGATTTCAGAGTACAGCCTGAATTTTGTTTATAACAGAAGACAGACCTTTTGTTAAATGCAATACCTTGTTGTGTTAAAGGACCTGTGCTTTTGAGTTGGACATTACTTCAGTGTTACAGGGCTTTTTAATTAAGTCTTTAAGCTTGATTTCCGTTTCCTTGCACCTTTTCTGAGTAAGACATGTTGGCTATATAAGCACAACTGCTAACTTTGATGGTCAGGCGTGTTTCACGGGTAAAATGTTCTTTATTGTCATGTTAGCCATTTATTCTTAGCTTCCCTTTTCCTTTCAGACAAAAGGAGGAAATGTATTTTTCCTAGTTTAAGCAAACATTACCTGAAAGTGAGTCACCTTGAAGTAGTGTTTTTTTGTATTTTATATTTTTTTAAGTTCAGTTATTTCTCTTGTTAAGGCAGAGACAGCTGTCTGCCTTGTCAGTTCTTAAGAATATTTGTAGGTGAGTGACTACATTACAGCTCTCAAAAATGTACCTTAGTTGAAAGCTACATGCTGTCTGAAAAGTGTAATTTTTATATGATGATACTAATATTGTGTCTAGGCAATATTCATGTTCCAGTAGAGACGTGAAGATTGTCACAGTTGTTATGCAAGTATTATCCACTCTAAATTTGTTGCAGATTTATGGATTTGGTAGTCCTTGATTCTGCTGGAGTTGTGTTGCTCACTACAGAACTCAAGGATGTGGAATGTTATTTACATAGTGCTTTGAATATAAAGAATGCCTAAGTAAAACTTGTTGCAAGTTCAGTTTTTAGATTATTTTTTTTTGTAGTATCTCTTTTTCTAGCAAATAGTGTCCAAAATGAAATGTGATTTCTGGTTTATTACTTTTTACACATTTGCCTGGTGTGAAAACCTTATGCTTGTTCCACATACCGAATGTCCTTTGACAATTGTTTTACTTCTGAAAAATGCACTTTTGTAAAACACTGGGTTGTTTTCACGTTTACAGTATTGCAGTCTGTAAATACTTAGATGGTTATCTTTACATTTCACATCATACTGAGATACTGGAATTGCACAGATGTCTAAATAAGTGGAGCACTGACACTCAGTTGCACGTTTGCACACAATAAAAGGCATTACAGATTTAATGTCTTGCAGTGTTTCAATGCTGGATATTGAAGCAGAAATTTCAAACACATATAGTTTTAGCAGAACTTAAAAAGCATTGGTTTATGAGCTTTGTGTTGTGTCTGAATTCTGTTGTCTTCCTATAGCCCAAAGCAGCAGCCGGAACTGCTCAGCAGTCAAGTGCTACTACTGCCATTAGTTCGACAACTGCAGCTCCAGCACCAGTAACTGTACCAGTCCCGGCTGCTGCCCCAGTGCTGGCTCCTGTCCCTCCACCATCAGCACTAGATGCAGCTGCTTGTGAATCTGAACCTGTGAGTGCTCCTAAAGAAGACAAGCCAGTAGAGAAGCCACCTGCTGAGGCATCAGCTGCTCTCACCTCATTATCAACTGACAGGTATGAATGAGCCTGCACGAATGGCTTCCCTGTCCCTTTCTGTTGCTTGCAGCTTTGATTTTATGGTCAATTTTCCATTACAGTGGAAGTCAAGTAATGCTGTCTGTTCTACTTAATTTCATTCTTTCTTAATTGTAACTTGAGTCTTTGGTTTAAGCATAACTTCACTGATAGTAAAAAGTGTCCCTCTCTACTTACACCTCCTGTGGGAAGTATGGTCTTAGGACTAAATGTATGAAGTGGAGAATTAAATAACACAGGACATGTGCTCATTATAGGCAGTTCGGAGTTACTGTGACACAGATTTGTTCTCAGGCCAACATTATTTGTAGATACTCCTCTGCTGTCCATAAAACTCTTACAGGCTTCTGAGGGATGTGTTCTGTTGTCTTCATAGACCTCTGACCTTGTTTTGAATGATGTTGGTTAGATTTGAACCCGAACTTCTTCTTTGCTGTCTCTTAATTTCCCCAAAGAGCTTTTCCTTCCAAAATGTAGGATACGGTATTCTCTTAATCATATAATGTTTTAAAGTTCTACAATTGTGTTTGTTCTTAATGTTCCTTTGTCTTCAAATGGGTGTGTGAGCTCAGATGGATTTTAATCTCAGTTCTCTGTATTTACTAAAATCACATGGAACTTAGAATCTTTTTTTGATCACTTCAAGATGCTGAAGCATTGCAAAAGATAAAAATGTTGTTAACTGTAGTTTAATGGCCCTTTTGATACATAGCATCAAGGCTGTTTTGTACACTGTTTTTCAATTATTTGTATTACTTATCTAAATACTGGTGCACAAGACCTTTTTTTTTTTTTTTGAGTGATTGCATTTAAAAAGCATCAAATAATGATCTGATGATAAGGGAGCAAAATTGACAATTGCCTGATATCTTGAAAAAGTCATCACAGAATTCTTATACTGAATACCCTAGTTTGAGGTAATTTCACAATTCCAAGAATTGGGCTTATTTTAAAACTGGAATGTAAATGAGGCTTCATTTATCAGTTGAATAACTTAGAATTTTTTAGTGCTAATGGTTGGGGGTATTTTTTGCTGTTTGTTGTGCCCAGCCAGGTTCAAAATTTAGATTAGATCTTTGATACTGAAACATTGCTTTCCAGGTTTTCCATGCACAGGTTGCAGTGTGGTAAAACTGTAGTAAGAGAATCTGAGTGTACACAATGTAAAGCAAGAGATTTAATTTAAAACGTACATTGTTACACCTGCCTTGATTTCAGTGGGTTTCTGAATTGCTTTAGAAGCTAAATTACTAAAGCTGTTGAACATCTACTGAGATGTGGCCATGCAAGCTGGTGTTCTGTTCTGCCCTTGATCTTTTTCAGTTGTAAATCTTACTAGTGATAGGTAACTAGTCAAGCATTCTTGTTAGAACAAACATTCTAAAAAAAAAAAAGGCATCTCTGTGCATACCTTGTTAGATTTTTAATGGCATCTCCTGATGATGTTTCACTTGCTGTTAGGAGTTGCTGACTATAGCAGCCTGATAGGTGGAAGGCTGCTGCTGCAGAGCTCTATCAAGTATCAAGATTGAACAAGTATTCTCAGTACATGTGCTCAATATGTGTATACCACTATATATAGCTGGCTGCGTAGGTCAGCACAGGCAAGTATAAAACCAGCATCCCAGCAACTGTAGAAAACTAGTAGTTATATACTGTTCCCTGTCCTAGCTCCTGATAACCTAGGGCAAAGCTTACTAGTGCAAAACAGGTACGTACAAGCACACAAAACAGTAGTATGAATGGATTTAGTAGCTGACCATAAGACAGCCTGTTCTGATAGCTGTCGCCTAGATCTCCGTCTACCAAGTTTTTGGTACATTGTGAGCACCTGAACCCTGCAATACTGCTCCAGTTGCAGGTGTTCAGATTCCCTTTGCATGCACATGCAACACACAGAGGCTCCATCCAGGAACAAGCTGTACACGTACACTGATCCTGGCGTCCAATCACTTATTCATGTGGTCACCCAATTGCCTCATTAGTGGCTGTACAAAGAGCTTTCTCCACTATAATGTTACCAGTAACTGACCCTCAGATATTAGAGTATTTCCAGCAGCTCCTTCCTCAGCAGATGACTGACTTACAGCTGTTCAATACCCATCTCTCAAGTATCTTACCCTATTCAGTGTAATCAAGCATGATGTTTGCTGGTGACTACACACATGCCAGCATATGCATCCATGTAGAATATGCATGCAGTCTAGTCTCCTCAGTTGCCAGCATCCCAAACATGTAGGCCCCTGTGGCCCCTTACATGATTGCTGTCTCCATAGACCTGCATCCCTGCAAATTGTGGTTCCCTTTGTGGGCATTTAGGCTAGTGTACACACACATGTGTGTAGAATATATAGACCACTCAGCATGAAAAAGAGAAATGGAACTTAATTAGAAGTGAGGGCAAACTGGTGATCAGGTGCAAGGCATGTCCAGGCAAGCGGTGTTTACATGTCACTTGCAGTTTTCTTTGCTTCACTTTCTTTATCTATACTTTTCACCTACAAGGTGCCTTGATGCTTCCCTTTCCCTGCCTTTGGTTCTTCATCTCACTCTATATGTATATATACATGTAGATGCCATAAGAAGTACTGCACAATCCCCAAATGCTTTTTCCTGACACCTCATGGTGAGTCAGTTGCACCACACTGTGGGCAGTAATGCCCTTGCTCTGTAAGAAGACCTGGATAGCCTTTGCCATTGACCTATCAAAGGGTCACCCCAACACCAAGATGCTGATGCTCTAAGTTGCTGTTCTGGGAGGAGGCAGAAAAGAGGCAACTTTGTGGCTCAGTTAGCTGGGGTTCCTCTGCATGGTGGTGTGCTTGTTTGTATTAAGAGGTGAACCTTTAATCCTGCTATTTAACAGCTGTGGTAGTTTGAGGTGGAGCAATTACAAATGTTAGCAATTTATATTCCTGGGAAAATAGGATACTGAGATCTTAATAAGGGCTTTCTACTGACCTTGTTGTGTCCTCATTAAGATCAAATAGAGGACGGTGGGGAAGCAGGTAGTGAGATTGTTGTGTGTTTTGGAAAATTCACCTTGTTCTCCCACCCTTTAAAGCATTCAAGCAAGCAGATGGCTAATCCTACAGCAAATGGACAAGAGCCATACTGTTGGGGTGTAAAGGGGCAGGTTGGCCTTGTGTTAAAAATGGTAATATTTTAAATTTGTAAACTCTGGTTTCAATGTGAGATCAGGAGAGCACTGTGGAAAGCTTTGTTAGCTTTTAGAAACAAAAGGGGCTGTTAGAGTTACAGGTGCTGCTGCTATTTTTGAAAAACAGGAAGTATTCAAAGGTTTTATAATTACCATTGCACTTGTCTTCATCTTACAGTACAACAGGTGATGCATCTCGATCAAATCTTTTTGAGGATGCTATTAGTGCACTTGGTAAGTGGAGTGTTTTTTCTCATGTAGAACTTAATTTGGTGCAGGAGACAAATAATGGATTAGCAGATGTTGATGTTCACCTCACTATCTCTCACTGTTAAAAGTTATAATCAAAGGTACTTTTGTTGAAGTGCTGAATCTGGTATTTTAGAACCAGTATTGTGAACTTTTTTACTGAAGAATATTTCACTTCATGTATTTTTATTGTGTAAAAAGAAGATCCTTATAATTGCCTTTTTTTGCAAAAAATTTGCCATAATTTCTCTTCTAAATATTCAGTTTGAAATGGTTTGGATAGAAGACTGGAAGTAAATGTGTATATGCAATTGTTTCTCACCTCTTCCTAATGTGCAGGTCTGATAAAACAACTGCCTTTATCATTCACTTGTTCCAGCTTTGACAGGACTGTCCTTTGACACATTTAGATTAAATTCACCAAATCTGCTGCTCTTTGATTTGAGTAATGAATGCCTCCTTATACTTACTAGTCTGTTCACCTTCATTTTGACAGCTTAAATGCCTGTTTCTCAGTGGAATAAAAAAAAATAGGAATTTCTGCCCCTCATTTATGTCAGTACTGGTAGCTAGGAAATTATCATGCAAAGCCACAACTGTTTATTCTTCCTTACATTTATTTGGAGAGGATTGGATTTTTTTAGAGTGTAGTAGATTAAGGCACAGAAATAAGGACAACATAGTTTTCAATTTTTATATTGTCTTATCTCTGTAAACATTATTCTTCAACTTAGTACAAAAAAGTTAAACTGTTCAAACAAAAGAGCTTCACTTACATTTTTGGTAAATGTATGTGGGATACATTAGAAGCAGATGTTTTGATTAAGCAGCCCAGGTTGATTCAGGAGCAGTAGTTAGGCTTTAAGTGTGTTCTTGGTAGATACCAGGTGTAGTCTTAACTGCAGCTTAGGTCTTTTGTTACAATATACTGTTATAGGGTGAAGAAATGCATAAGCTGAAATAGCAGATAAACACTGTAGGAGACAAACAGTTAAATTCTGGTACATATTTTAAGTGGCTGCCGCTAGCAAAGCTGCTGCAGGCTTCATTAACCATTCATAATACCTGGATGGCTGAGATGTGGTCATCACAAACACTCTTGTTAACAACAGTGGCCAAAAGGTTTAATTAAGCTGGTGATCTTGACTTAGTCATCTTTAGAACCAAGGAAAAATTACCTCCTTTCAATGCAGCAGGAGAGCATGACTTTACCATCCATTTAAAATAAATTTGGTTGGCATCTGATACAGTAAACCCACAATCCCTAATAGCTGGGAAATAACAGGTACTGAGGGTTATTTCCTGTATTAGCATATTACAAGCGTTATATGCCAAAAAAAAAATTTCAAAGGCAGTAGGCATGAACTCTGTGTTTTTTTTCTGTAGAAACTATCTAAAAAGGAATTTGCCCAAATTTATGTGGCATGTTTTTACATCCTAAGTAGGATTCTAGGCATGTTCTTGTTATGACTTCTCAGTTACATTGTCTGAAGATACCTGACTTCACCTGAAAAACAGAGGTTGGTTTCTGCTGCTTTGGTAGTGGTTTTTTTCACTTAGCTACTGAAAATTGATGTAGCTTTGTGCTGCATGAAGATCTGCATATCCTGCATTTCCTGTGAAATCCTACCTTTCACTAGAGCAGTCTAAGCTTTCTTTAGGGCATGGGACAAGAATTACTGTGGGGAGTGTGATGAGATAGATTTGAAAGTTAGTCCAGCTTTAGAATGGCTTTGGAAAGACAAAAGCAAAGAGCACAGTCAGTTCAGCATTGTTCTTACAAACATACCCAGTTTCACTGTGTGAAGGTAAGCCTGAGTCTATATCTTGTTATTGCTGTTGTGCTGTTCCTAAATTACTTTTGCATAATTTATGTAAGTAAATTTTTAACTGAAGTACCTGTGCCTAAATTCACAGAAATTCTGTTTCCTCCTTTGGCCTTTAATTTGACTTTATTGAGCAGTCTACCCAGAGCAAGCAGACCTTTGTGCATCTTTTATTTTCTGTACCAAATCTTTTGTACTGTTACACCCAACACATACTGAAAGGGCACTGTGGAAGTGCTAAAGTTGTACCTCATGAGATCAAAAAGTGTTCTGTCTGCTGTTTATTTTAATCATTTTAATAGTTAGCAGTATGGAGGATAAACTAGTGCTGTGTGAGAAGGAACACAGGCAATAAGTTCAGCAAAACCATAGTGCTGGGACAAATGTTGGCTTGGCTTTTTTGCTTCTCTGAAAATCTGTGAAGAGGTACATGTCTTTAGACTGAAATGTAGGTGGTTTAAAGTGTTTTGTGTGTCTCTGGAATGATGAAGGTACATGTATAACTGTTGATCTTGTGGCTGTGTATAAATACATGAATTTAGCATTACTGAAACTCAGGACTATTATTTTGAAGTCTGAACAAGAAATTCTCAAATTAGTCAAGAGCTGTAAGTGCTTTTTTCAAAAAAATCTTTATGGGTAATATAAAATTATCGTTGGCCCAGGTCCACTTTATTGTTTGTTCTTGAGTATATTGCTCTCAGTCATACATTTACTGATTATTTAGAAGCATTCTTTAAAAATCAGTCTGTGGTGATGTTAATCTTGGCTTGAATTAAACACCTCTTCCCTAGGGGAATGAAACGTAGTGGGGTTTCTTGATTCTTTTAATTGTGACTTGTCTTAACAGAGTAGCTTCTGGCCGTATTTGTATTCTCCACTTTTTAATTAGTTCAGTTTTGTGGTGACTTTAATTCTCCTGCTGCTAACTTGCTAGTCAGTAACGGTTCCACTGAGATCAGGAACACCTTCATCCAAGGAACAAGATAGCAATTTAAAGCCTGGGTTTGTTTTGCGTTCATGCCCTGACATTTTTGAATGCAAAGATAACCATTAAGATGCTGCTCAGCTACAATGGAATAGTTGTTTTTTTTCAATTGTTAAACCTGCTGTCTGCCTTTAAGGAAGGGAAATTAAATGGATTACGAAGAGATAGTAATTTTCCCTGTGATATTGTTACTGTAGTAATCAGTTGTCCTTAAATTGCTTTGTATGTAGCATGTGTACCCATTTTTGTTGATGCTTGCAGGTGGGGGACTTAATGTGATGCATGTCTAGTCCAACAAGTATTAATTAGATGAGGTATCTTGTTCTCCTGAACCTAGATCGAATTCTAAGTCTTCTGTCTGTTAGTCCATGTTAAGTTGATTAAATGACTTCAATCATCATTGCAAGCACATAGCAATATACAGTTGCAACTTGGTCATCTTTATTTTGTCATCTCTCTAACCACAGGGGCCTAAAGTCTTTATTTGGAGAAACCTCAGTAGCTAAGTTTGGCAGGCAGATTTCTACCTAGAAAGTTAATTTCCAAACGTACACTGCAAGAGACTGCTTGATTACATTAGGAATTGAATGCTAGCTGTGAGGATGCTCTTGATCATAGATGAAAGCATTGATTGTATCGAATTGTATCACAAGTACCACAAATGGTGCTTCTTTCAGCAGAAGTTTGCATTGTGTTCATTACTCTCTACTACTATGTTAAAATATGTGATGAAACCACCAGAGCAGATTAGGAGTTAATGCATCAGAGCCAAGGCAAGTTTAATATGAGCTATTTTTAACTCTTCAATGAATGACTCAAATTTGGATAGAAATTAAATCAGTCCATTGAAACTTTTGTGTGCTGTTTTGTTTGTTTTTTTTTCTTATTCCCTTACAACGGTGGTCTTGTTACTTCTAGTGACAGGTCAGTCATACGAGAATATGGTGACTGAGATCATGTCAATGGGCTATGAGCGAGAGCAAGTAATTGCAGCGCTGAGGGCCAGCTTCAACAATCCTGACAGAGCAGTGGAATACCTTTTAATGGTGAGCAGTTTGTTTTACCTACATTGTACTCTTGTACTTCTCGTTTTGTCCTCACCAAAGACTTGCCCCTTGGGGGTTCCAGTCAGCCAACTTCCCTTGCCTGTACCACCAGCACTGGTAATCATACAGGAATCTTTCTTAGTGTCTGTCCCAAGTCAAGCTGCCTAAGTTTCTAGGCCTGAGGGAGAGGGATGGGAAGGACACATTTGGTGCAGGATTTCAGTGACAGTAGAGAAATTATATAGGGTGGTAAGTTTGAAAGATTCCTTATAGAAGAAAGGTCTGTATTGGTTGTATAACCACATTCTACTTCACTGTAATTTCTCTTCTTTAGATTCATCAGTTTGATCCTTCAGAGCAATTAGTTCTTATATAAAGTTGCTTGCACGTGAAAAATCAATAAAATGCCAGTTAACTTCTTCTTTTGAACTGCTAAAATTTGATAACTTGCAGGCCAATTCACACTTCATATGCACTACACAAGCTGTCAAGCTAATGCGTTGAGGAAAGGGGTCCAAAGAGCCGTATTCATATATCTCTTCTTAATTTCTTGCCAGGCTGTATGGCATCTATAGTCTCGCTTTCAGTCGACACTACAATGGTGTTCCTTTTTTTGCATAACATTCTAACATACTGTAACACTACATTTAGTTTAGCTTTTTCACTGATATCAAAGGAAGCATTTGTTTGTGGATTAAAATGTGTTTTGAAGCGATGCAGTGCATGCTTTACCCGTTTGCTACACAAATTTTTCTTGTCAAAAAAAAATGCTACACATATTTTTCTTGTCAAAAATAAATTTATCTTTTTACAGTGTTCTCTTTTAGCTGTAAAGGCATACCTGTGACAGCAACTTGCTTTGTATATGCAGTGAAAGCATTTATGTTTTCTTCCTTTGTTCTGAGAGCTAACATATGCAATAAAACAGATCTTTTAGCATTCTGTAGGTAATTATGTGACCTGTGGTTTTAGGGTATTCCAGGAGATAATCAAGCTGTGGCTGAAGCCCCTCAAGCATCAAACACTGGTGCCCCTCAATCTTCAGCAGTGGCAGCATCAGTAGCAACTATACCTACAAGTACTAGTTCATTAGGAGGTAAGAAAAGTTATATTTGAAAGGGTGTGATAGAAGACAGATACTTAACCTATTCTCTGCCTTAGTGAACTTAAGTTCCTCATGCTGGTAAAACTGATAAAAGTGAAATGGCTAAGAGCTTTAATGTGGACATTTCAGTGTGGTATTTGCTTGGAACAAATGACTTGTTACATTGTGGATATACCTGGAATAAAACATGAAGTTTCTGTGAACTTGCACAATTCCTTTGATTCGGTATTCTGGATTTGAATGGGGTACCACAGAATAAGGAGAAGGTTGTGTTTTCTCCCACTTAAAACCTGGCTTCCTACCTCTGTGGGTAGCTGTGTTCTGTCAACTGTGACTATACTTATGGATTTACTGCTTGGAAATCAAAATAGCAAAGGAGGAATCTGTAATGAGGCCACAAGGTGTAACACCTGAGAGACCTATCTGTAACCTAAGGACTCTTCACTCAGCAGTAGAACATAGGAACAGAGTGCTTGGTGTCTGCTGAAAAAGACCTCTGTCTTAAAAAGAAATAAATATATGAAAAGAGGAGTAGGAATACATAAGTAAGGAGTAGGAAAAGTTTGCCTGAGGCTGTTGCAGTCATGATGTTCAAGATGTAAGCCTTGATAGAGGCTGGAGTGTTAAACATACAGGTAAAATTGACAGGCACACATGACATTGTCCATAAAGAGAAATGGACAAATTTCATAGCACCTTCAAATTATGCTGCATTCAAGGCAGTATTTGACACTATGGGAAGGCAAGAAGGACAAAACTGACTTAGAGGAGGTAGAGAACTGTTGTAGGTATAGAGGTAAGACAGCAGGCTGAGCAAGTGTCTGTCTGAAGTATTGACTTGGAGATGAGACATACAGAGAAAAGTGCTGGAGATTAATTACAGAGATGGTGGACACTAAGGCTGGGTGAAAACAAAATGCATCCTTTAACCTCAGTACAAGTAATTCTTGCTTAAAGGTAGAGGAAGTTAGTGTGTGGAAGCAAGGTCTTCTGACCTTCATTGGAGGATGTGTTTTCTGCTTCCATGTCCTGTTTCTGTCTGCTTCATTGAGAATCTTGTTAAGTTTAAAAAAAAACATGTTTCCTCATTGATTTTCAGGACATCCACTTGAGTTTCTACGAAATCAGCCTCAGTTCCAGCAGATGAGACAAATTATTCAGCAGAATCCTTCCCTGTTACCAGCATTGCTACAGCAGATTGGACGAGAAAACCCTCAACTACTGCAGGTGAATCTTAAAACAAGAAAATAATGCTGCTAATTTTTATTTAACTTTACCAGAAAAAGGATATGTGGATGTTAAGTGGGATGGTGTGTTAATAGCAGTTGCAACGTTCTGTTTTTGTCTTTTCAGTAGGAGTTGATGTACAGAACATATTTTCTATGACATTTGAAATGAGTGTGAACCTATAAGAGGTGCAAAGGGCATCAGGAGGAGGGAAGGGTTATTGCAGTTGAACTCAAACATGAAATTGCATTTCTTAGCTAGATGTAGTATTTTTTTCTCTGTATACCTTTATCACATATTTTTGCCTATATATTCACCAAAACTAAACATATATTTCCTATTGTCAGGCTTAAACGTGCTTTATTTTAATATATTTATTTCTCCATGCATCACAGCAAATAAGCCAACACCAGGAACATTTTATTCATATGTTGAATGAGCCAGTTCTAGAGTCCCGCCAAGGTTTAAGTGGCAGTGATGATGGTGCCAACACTGGAGGTGTAGTGGAAGCTGGAAATGGTCACACAAACTACATTCAAGTAACACCTCAAGAAAAAGAAGCTATTGAAAGGGTGAGCCATTCTTTGAAACACTGCTTGGTTGTTGCTATAGGGCATTGACCTATGCATGCCTAAGACATGTCTTAACTTGAGCTTTGTCTGTTTAAGCTCAGTAATTCTTCATCATTTCTGATATTTTACATTGATATTTCAAAGTTGTTGTAGTCCTGTTTCAAATCACATCTCTTCTAAAATCTCTTCAATCTATCTTATTTGAGAAGATGCCGAACCTTTTTAACTGAAAAGAAGCTGTCTGTAATAACTGATGATTGAATGATTTTCCCTCAGGAACGTGAGCTCAGGGTATAATTTCTCTTCAGAAAGCCTCAGACAGTGCCATTCTAGATTCTACTGTGATAGGTCTCCAGGTACAAAGGTGTAACTATGTGAGCACTGTTGGCAGGGTACTTGGGCAGTAAGAGTGCTTGGAGTTGAATGGAACAGTTTAAGGTGCTACACAACCCAATTATTTTGTCTATCCATATGAATTAGTTAATTATAGCTTTCTAAAAATACAGGTAAACGTTTCTATTAAAATATACTTGGAGGTGTTACATTGCATTAGTAAACACTGTGTGTAACACTGAGTATGGATTTGCATAGCTGGCAATGCCTCTGGGATTTTGCTTAGAACAAACTGCAAAGGTGTCATACTGTGGTAGTGGTTTTGTATATCAAACACAATGTTTTTCAATTGACAAAGCAAACACTTATGTAAGGATCATCAGAAAAGAACAGGTTTTAATATAGCTATCAATTCTATAGATCTCAGGTAAACTGAAAAATAATAAAATCATCTCTAGTCAGCTGCATCTCCTTTTAAAAATAATGTTAAACAGAAAGCATTATCTCTACAACCCATTCCAAAGCACAATAGAGACCTACATGCTGCTTTGCCTTTCCATGAAAGACACACATCAAAATTTAGGTTATCTTAGTATTATAAGCTGACACATTCATGCTGTTTGAAAGCATGAAATTAAATCTAAGAAATGGTTGATAATGAAGAATAGGACGGCAGAGATTTGATTTGCCCTGTATGTAAAATGCCATTCATGTGCTGTGGGCATTTTAAGAAAATTTGCAAATGGTTTTATATACTTGGTTTTTGTTAGAAGAGGATTGGTGTGCTGAATGTCTCTATGTATAGGCTAAACTCACTCCCCTGGGCAGAGTAATAAGCTTCTTCTGTAGCATTCTCATTCTGCCTTGCCATAAGTGTCCCAGGCATTAACTAGCTACTTGACTTAGGAAAAACAGATTGCACATAACTTGATTCTTTCAGCCACAGCATGTAGTCAGTTTTCCAAGGCACGTAAGTCCAACTGGAATATTTGAAATCGTGGTTTAATGTGGTGGGTTGGGCTGCCTACTGGTGATCACAGCCTGGAAGCTTTTGTTGCAGGCACCTTCTGTTAAAAACACTGAGCTTTGTATAATTAATAGTTTAAAATGAGCGTTGTTGAAAGTGTTTTCCTGCAGCAGAGTAATGTACCATTACTTCCTGACATCATTGTGAATCAGGCCTTTTGCAGTGACTTACTGTGGCAGTGAAAGAAAAGTGAAGTGTTTGATGGTGCTTCATTAGATTAATTCAAATGACGTTTTCAAGTGAAGCGTCTGTTTAGTAAAGACAGAAGCAACACCTTCTCATTCTTTGCTCTCATAAGTGCTGCACTGAGCTCAGTAGCAGTGTTTATTTGGAGAGGGCAGTAATTGCTTAAGTGGCATCTCAAGACAAAGATGCTTAATGTACAAAATGTGCTTTCTAAATGTGTTTCTTTTCTTCAGTTGAAGGCATTAGGATTTCCTGAAGGACTTGTGATACAGGCATATTTTGCTTGTGAGAAGAATGAAAACTTGGCTGCCAACTTTCTTCTACAGCAGAACTTTGATGAAGACTGAGAGACCTTTTTTTATTTTTAATTTCACACCTCACACCAGTGCATTACACTACTTTTGTTCACTGGATTGTATGGGATTTGTCTGGGATGTTGTGGTTTATATTCATAATGCTTGGTGTATGATATTGGGGGAGGGAGGAGAAAAGAACATAGGAAACAAAGAAAGCATAAAGTGGTCTGCTTTAAAGTAGCAGATGCAGAAAGTCACACAGTGTAAAATAATATACAACCAAAAATCAGCTTCTGCAGATAATTAAGTCCTGTAAACTGTAGGTTAACTTTTTGCAGGTTTTCACTCTTACCATGTTAATTTCAGAAATGTAGTGTAATGCCCTGCTTTATGTTCTTTCTGCTTAATACTGGTATGGGTAGTAGCCTGTGCTATCTAGATTCTACTGTCTGTATTTTATGGCAAAACTGGGTAGCATCTTTGTGAAATCCAAAAAACCTGGGTAAATATACAAAGGAATACAAAAATCTGGGCAGTTATTTTTGCTTTTCCAGGTGCGTTAAGGTAGGGCAAGAAGCACAGTATTTTGTTTAAAGCTGGATTAAAACAATGTTGGCTTTTTTTCATCAAGCAAAAAGCTGTTTGATTTCCAAGCATCCAGATCATTGATAAATTCCGGCCCCTCTTTCCCCCCCCCCCCAACAAATGATCTGAGAAGCTATATACATACAGGTAAAATGATCACTCTGTTTACATCTTTTGGGGAAAATGTTCACTTCAATGTTACATTGCAGTAAAAGTTTTGAAAGCAATAGATTGCATGTTTGGTTTTGTTACACGCGCTCCTGTGAATTAAATATTTTTTTCCTCTGCCAGCAAACAAAATGCAAGCTTCATTTCTGTTCACAGCAATGAGACTTTATTAAATCAAAATTCATCTTCCTACCTTTGAGTCAGCTTTTGTAACACAAGTTTAAACGTCTGCAGATACTGGTATTCTGTTGCTCTTGAGCTGATTGTAATGACTAAGCTCTTTCTGTGCAGTAAGGACTTCTTTTGGAGTTTTTGAGGAAAAGATGCTCATAACTTGAGATATCAGGCAAACAAGTTACTCCAACTCAAAGAATCTGCACTCATTTCTTTCTGTTGAAAATAAGCTACGCTTAGAATTTTGAATCCTACTTCTTGGGAACTACCTGCCATTTCTTTTGTTAGTCATTACATAGCGTAACCATCTTCCTTTTAGTATGCATTGAGTTTTGGACACAATTTTGCACTTCATTGCAACCCTAGCAATGAAAACAAATGCTAATTTAATACAAAGATACTACGTGTGACATTTCCTGAATACAGCTTGGGGATGTTTTGATTTTTTTTTTTACAGCTGTATTCCAATTGCCTGTATTAAAAATTTATCTCTACAGTAACCAAGAAGGTATTAACATTGCTACAACACTGAGCTGTTGTGTCGCTAGAGATGTTAACAATTTAGTGGTACAATTTTTCTGCTTAGTTTGTGTATCGGTGGATTAACTCCTTAATTACTGCTTAGCAGCATAATACAAGTGAAGTGTCTGGAGAGAAGAAAGTGAGAGACTGTTGACATTTGTATTCTGTTTCTCCTTTGGTTAGCTGTAGTCTGTTAAACAATTAACTGCACAAATCAGTGAAACATATTAATGATTTTTACTTCTTTCTTTCCTTTGACATCCATGATGCTTTTTCCAGTCAGCATGTGTTATATTCTTTCAAAATTTCATAGGTGTCTAATGACTAAGCGATCAGTAGCACAACCCAAATCTATCAGTGTCAGTGGGAGGTGTGATATGGCTTGAATAGAAAATAATTCTTTCATAGTGTTTTCATTTTAAGGAAGTTAATGTTAATACCTGAGTTAGACAGTAGACTTCAGCAAAATAGGATTCTCAGTATTTTTTCTGGACTGGAAGAGATGAATTTTGATTTAACACTCTGCAGGCAGAATGTTCAATAGAGCTCTATTTGCAGTCTGTCAAAGGACCAGCTGACAGGTACTTGAAAAATGCCAAATTGATAAAAGGACTTCCTGAATGTACTTCACTACCTAGCTAATAACTAAGGCAAAAGCTTTTAGTTTGTGGGGATCTTCTGTACTGATCAAACTGCCATTAGAAATAACCATTCCTTTGCTAGGAGGAGCAAAGCAAAAATGTCTGTTAGTGTTTCAATCTGCTCCTTCCAGTTTTGATTCTGAAGTGTTTATTTACTATAAATGTTTATGAATTAAAGAGTATTGAGCTTGACCTTTTTAAAAAGAGACATTAACTTTGGTTGTTTGTAACTTTGTATACTTAGTGACTGAGGAGTTTAAAGCTTCAGCTGTGGCTGAAGCCTTAGTATTAATTCTGCTCCCAGTTTTCATCAGTGGGGCAGTCTTTATGTGACTTGTGATGAACAAAGGGTGTCTTGAGCCTATATGCTAGCAAAAACTGGGGATACCTGCCAGTGAGAACCATGTATTTCTTCATAGCCAGAAGTGAAGTGTCTATGGAACTCATGGTGTTACAAAGGTAAGCGTGACCTGAGTAAGTTGAGTCGCTTGTCTATACTGCATCTTGTTTTCTGCCAAGTACTACCAGGAATTTTCTGCACAGAGTGCTTTTCACCATGTTTGCTGCAGATCTCTTGGGGATTTAGGGAGCCGTCTCCTCAGGGCTTTGTGAACTGTAGCTAAGAAAATAAAGTATTTCTTCTTAAGTTTTGGTACTGGAGTCCTTACCTTTGTTGTGAAACTTATAAGAAAAGTTATATATGATGAGCTATTGATTGGAATTAAAAAAGTTACTCTGAAGTTGTATTCATTATATAGTTGTCATTTGTTCAGCTGCATCATAATGTTCATGAACCTTGTCCAGAATCCTCTTGCTAGTGTAACTGAAACACAATAGTGTGGATTGACAATGTGCTAAATTTAATCTCACCGTATTAAGAGAACTTCTCTTCTCCTGAATGATAAACACTCAGGAAGTTGAACTGGCTCTGATACTGACTAATCTGTCAGAATTAACCTTGAGAGAATAGGTATGAATGAAGGGTCATGGGCTTGTTTCTGGGTTGGCAGAACTTCTCACGTTAACGAAGGCCAGAAGGCCTCCTGCCCTGAGAGGGCAGAATTGTTGTGCTCCGCTCGCTTCCTGAAATGCTGTACACCAACGTATACAGCATGAGGAGCAAACAGGAGGAGTCAGAAATCCCAAGTGTGGTCAAGAGCAATCATTAGCAATTACAGAGATGTGTTGGGACAGCTCACATGACTGGAATGTGGTTGTGGATAGCTATATTCTTTTTAGAAAAGATAGGTCAACAAGGTGAGGTGGTGAGGCTGCTCTTGGCATGAGGGAGCAACTAGAATGTATTGAGTTCTGTCCAGGGGTGGATGAGAGGCACATTGAGAGCTTGTGGGTGTGAATTAAGGGGCAGGCCAGTATGGGTGATGCTCTTGTGGGTGTTTATTACAGACCACCTGATCAGGATGAAGAAGTTGATGAGACCTTCTACAGGCAGCTGACAGCAGCCTCACAATCACAGGCCCTGGTTTTCATGGGGGATTTAAACTACCCAGATATTTGCTGGAAGGCCTGCTCAGGCAACCACAGTCCAGAAGGTTCCTCCAATGCATTGGTGATAACCTCTTGATGGAAATAGTGGATGAGACAACTAGGAGAGGAGTGCTGCTGGGCCTGATACTGTCATGGAGGGTCTGGTTGGAGTGGTGAAGGTTGAGGGCACCCTTGGCCATAGTGATCATGAGATGGTGGAGTTGAGGATCTTGTGTGGTAAGAACAGAATACCAAGCAGGATCAGAATACAGCAGGACCAATTTTGGCCATTTCAGGCAATTGCTAGGGGAAATCTCATGGGATGGGGTACTGGATGGCAAAGGGGTCCATGATAGTTGGTTTATATTCAAGGACCACTTCTAACCTCAAAATGGGAGCATTCCAACAAGTAGGAAATTGAGAACAGGAGGAGACCCACATGGTTATGTAGGAAACTGCTGAGCAAAGTCAAGTGGAGGAAGAGGGTCTACAGATCATGGAAGGAGGGGCTGGGCACTTGGGAGGAGTATAAGACTGTTGTCAGGATGCAGGGAGGCAGGCAACTAGGAAGGCTTAGGTCTTCTTGGAATTAAACCTTGCAAGAGAGGTCAAGGACAACAGAAAAGGCTTCTTCAAATACATTGCAGGAAAAGTTAACACTGGAAGCAATGTAGGCCCTCTGCTGAACGAGGTGGGTGCCTTGGTGACAAAGGATGCAAGGTGGAGTTGCTAGATGGCTTCTGTGTCACCATCTGTACTGCTGGAGACTGTCCTCAGGAGCCTATGACACCTGAGGCACCAGGGGAAGGCAAGACAAAGGAGGAGTTTTCCTTGGTTGATGAGGATTGGGTTATGGAACAGTTAAGTAATCTGGACATCCATACATCTATGGGGCCCAATGGCATGCACCCATGAGTGCTGAGGGAGCTGGCACAGGTCATTGCCAGACCACTCTCCACCCTCTTTGGTAAGTCATGGCAGACAGGAGAGGTGCCTGGGGACTGGAGGAAGGCAAAGGTCACTCCAGTCCTCAAAAAGGGTAAGAAGGAAGGCCCAGGTTACTATATACCTGTCAGCCTCACCTCCATCCCCAGAAAGGTGACAGAGCAACTTATCCTTGTCACTGTCACTTAGGCATATTAAGGACAAGAAGGTAAACAGGAGCAGTCAACATGGCATTACCAAAGGGAAGTCATATTTGACCAACCTGAGAGCCCTTTATGAGGACATAACCAGGTGGATAGATGATGCTAGAGCAGTGGACGTGGCATATCTTGATTTCAGTCAAGCATTTGACATTGGCTCCCACAGCATTCTTCTGGCTGAACTGAGGCAGTGTGGTCTGGATGATCAGGTGGTGAGGTGGATTGGGAACTAGTTGAAGGAAAGAAGCTAGAGAGTTGTGGTCTATGGGATGGAGTCTAGTTGGATGCCTGTAGCTAGTGGAGTCCCTTGGACATCAGTACTGGGACCAGTTCAATATATTCATCAGTGACCTGGGTGAGGGCACAGGTGCACTGTCAGCAAGTTTGCTGGTGATACTAAACTGAGTGGGGTGGCTGACACACCAGAAGGCTGTGCTGCTATTCACTGAAACTTGGACAGACTGGAGAGCTGGGCAGGGTGAAATCTAATGAAATTCAGCAAGAACAAGTGTAGTGCCTTGCACCTGGGAAAGAACAACCCCAAGTATCAGTATAGGTTGGGGATTGACCTGCTGGAAGGCAGCAAAGGGGAAGAGGATTTGGGGGTACTAGTTGAGGGGAGGTTGGCCATGAGCCTGCAGTGTGCTCTTGTGGCCAGGAGGACCAGTGCCATCCTGGGATGTACTGGAAGAGCTGTGGTTAGTAGGTCGAGAGAAGTTCTCCTCCGCCTCTACTCTGCCCTGGAGAGGCTGCATCTGGAATACTGTGTTTAGTTATGGGCCCCTCAGTTCAAGAAGGACCTCAGGGAAGTGCTTGAGTCCAGCACAGAATCACAAGGATGATTAAGGGAGTGGAACATCTTACGAGGAGGGAGCTGGGTCTCTTTGTCTTGAAGAGAAGATTGAGAGGTAACTTAGTTAATGTTTATAAATATGTAAAGGGTTAGTGGCAAGAAGATAGAGCCAGGCTTTTCTCAGTGATGCCCACTGCCAGGACAAGGGGCAGTGAGTGGAAGCTGAGGCACAGGAAGCTCCATGGAAACAGGAGGACAAAAATTTTGCTGTCAGGATTACAAAACACTGGAACAGGCTGCCCAAGGCAGTTGTAGAGTCTCCCTCTCTGGAGATACTCAAGACCCGCTTGGATGCTTTCCTGTGTGATCTGGTGTAGTGATCCTGCTCTGGCAGGGGTGTTGGACTGGGTGATCTTTCCAGGTACCTTCCCTGACCTCCTGTGATTCTGTGAATGACTACGGGAGATAGAAAAACAAGCCCTTGAGTAATACTAGCAGATCTATCATCTCTGATTTCTTTGGCAACATTTCAGTTGGTTTTACAACCATTTGAAGCCAAGCATGGTAATGCTGAAGTTTTCTGTTAATTTTTGTCAAGCCCAGCTCTGCCTGTGCACAGAACTAATCTAGAATTCCTGCACTTCACAATTCATGGGAACAAAAAGGTGGGAGTAAAGAGAGAACATCTCCGTCAGTAGATATTCTGGCCCAGTTTGAAATGCCAACAAAGTGTTTAACACACTAACTTTTGAAAATAATGTTTTAAAATTACATCTATGTGGTTATAAAACCACAAATTACATATCTTTGTGACATCACTAAACTGTCCAGTGAAGTAGGCATGCTTGACCTGTAATGAAATGTATGATGTACCACAAAATCCATGTCTGATCAGTGTGGCTGATTGCAGGAATTTGACTGTAGGCTGTAGCTGGTGTTGCTGACACTTGTAATTGTCAAGTTCTGGTGCTGTACTACTTGTGTTTCCTCATAGCATATATGCCTCTCAAGTTAAAAAAGGACTTGCTGCCACTCAGCTTCTTTACTTAACTTCTACCGTCTTATTGACTTGCTGCCACTCAGCTTCTTTACTTAACTTCTACCCTCTTATTGGCTAAGGAAATAAAAAAAAATAACACACAACTTTTTGAATCGCAGAAAACATCCAATTGGAAGAGACTTCTAAGATCATCCAGTCCCACCCTCAACCCAGCACGGCAGGGTCAAATACTAAACCATGTCCCTAAATGCCAGGTCCACACACTGCTTAAGCATCTCCAGGGATGGTGACTCCTCCACTGCCCTGGGCAGACCATTCCAGTGTTGGATAGCCCTTCCATTGTAGAAGTACTTCCTAGCATCCAGCCTCAACCTCCCCTGGTGCAGCTTTAAACCATTTCCTATACTCCTGTCACCTGCCCCCAAGGAAAAGAGGCTGGCCCACTGCTCTCTCCAACCTCCCTTCAGGCAGTGGTAGAGAGCAATGAGGTCTCCTCAGCCTCCTCTTCATCAGAGTGAACCATCTCAGCACCCTCAGATGCCCCTCCCTAGGCCATGTGCTCCACTTCCTTCACTAGCATTATTACCTTTCTCTAGCCACTCTCCAGCACCTTACTGTCCTTCCTCTAGTGAGGAACTCAGAAGGGAACACAATACTCGATGTGTGCCCCCAGTGCTGAGCAGAGAGGGATGGTCACCTTCACAGTCTTTCTAATACAAGTCAGGATGCTGTTCTTGACCACCTGGGTACACTACTGACTCATTTAATCACTGCCAAGCAGAACCCCCAGGTCCCTCTTCTAGTGGCAGCTTTCCAACCATACATCACCAGGTCTATAGCTTACCATGAGGTTGTTGTGACTCAAGAGCAGGACCTGGCACTTGGCCTTGTTGAATTTCATTCAGTTAGCCTTGGCCCATTGGTCTGACCTATTCAGATCCCACTGCAAAACTTCCTTATCCTCTAACAGATTGACACAGCCACCCAGCTTGGTGCCATCTGCAGACTTACTGAGGGTGCACTCAAATACAGATCATTGGTAGATATCAAAAAGGACAGGCTCCAGCACTGAACTGTGGGGGACACCACTGTGACTGGGCACAGTCAGCTTTAACTCCACCACCAAGCTCTGGGCCTGGCCATCCAGCTTTTGGTCCAGTGCAGAGTGCATTTACCCAGATTTGCGCCATGAGTTTCTGAAGGAGAATGCTGTGGGAAACAGTGCCGAAGGTGTTACTAAGTCCAGGTAGACAGCATGTGTGGCCCTTCTCTCATCCAGTAGGAGGCTCATAGAATCACAGAATGGTTTAGGTTGGAAGGGACCTCAAGGATCATCCAGCTCCAACCCCCCGCCATAGGCAGGGACACCTCCCACTAGAGCAGGCTGCTCAAGGCCTCATCCAGCCTGGCTTTAAACGCCTCCAGGGAGGAAGCATCCACAACCTCCCTGGGCAACCTGTTCCAGTGTCTTACCACCCTCACTGTAAAGAACTTCCTCCTAACATCCAGTCTAAATCTCCCCTCTTCCAGCTTAAACCCATTCCCCCTCGTCCTAACATTACTAGACCGTGTAAATAGTCCCTCCCCAGCTTTCCTGTAGGCTCCCTTCAAATACTGGAAGGCCACTATAAGGTCTCCTCGAAGCCTTCTCCTCTCCAGGCTGAAGAGCCCCAACTCTCTCAGCCTGTCCTCATAGCAGAGGTGCTCCAGCCCTCTGATCATCTTCGTGGCTCTCCTTTGGACCCGCTCCAGCAGTTCCATGTCCTTCTTGTATTGGGGGCTCCAGAACTGCACACAGTACTCCAGGTGGGGTCTGACGAGAGCAGAGTAAAGGGGGAGAATCACCTCCCTTGCCCTGCTGGCCACACTTCTCTTGATGCAGCCCAGCACTCGGTTGGCTGTCTGGGCTGCATGTGCACACTGCCGGCTCATGTTGAGCTTCTCGTCGACCCAGACCCCCAGGTCCTTCTCCTCAGGGCTGCTCTCCAGCCATTCACCACCCAGCCTGTATCTGTGCCTGGGATTGCACCGACCCAGGTGCAGGACCTTACACTT
Organism: Tricholaema leucomelas; assembly: GCA_013400475.1. Classification (NCBI taxonomy): domain Eukaryota; kingdom Metazoa; phylum Chordata; class Aves; order Piciformes; family Lybiidae; genus Tricholaema lacrymosa; species Tricholaema leucomelas. The sequence continues at coordinate 75,758 of WAAF01014685.1, forward strand.
GGCCTCACAGAATTTCATGAGGTTGGCCTGGGCCCACCTCTCCAGCCTGTCCAGGTCCCTCTGAATGGCATCCCTGCCCTCCAGCAAGTCAGCTGTGCCACACAGCTTGGTGTCATCTGCAAACTTGCTGAGGGTGCACTCAATTCCTCTGTCCATATCACTGACAAAGATGTTAAAGAGCACTGGTCCCAGCACTGACCCCTGAGGAACACCACTTGTCACCGGTCGCCAGGTGGACATTGTGCCATTGATCACCACCCTCTGCATGCGACCATCCAGCCAATTCCTTATCCAGTGAGTGCTCCACCCATCCAGTTTGTGCTTTTCCAGTTTGGTGACCAGGATGTCATGTGGGACAGAGTCGAATGCCACATCTTGCTGTAGAAAGAGATGAGATTAGTCAGATAGGACTTGCCTTTCATAAACCCATGCTGAGTGGGCCTGATGGCCTGGTTGTCTTATACGTGCTGTGTGATTTAACTCCAGCTCTAATCAAAGCCCATTTTAGGAAAACAGGAGCATCAGAGGCACTTCCTGCCCATACTGAAATGATACTGATAAAGACACATGCATACTCTTCAGTATGTATACTCTTCAGTAATAGACACTGGAGATACTTACTGCCACTTCATGACAAAATGAGCTCTTATTTTCCTCTTACCAAACATTATCTGCTATATTTTTTTTTTTTGTTTGGTAAAAATCTAATGCTAAAAGTAGTATTTCAGTGGAGGTTTTGCATTGTGTATACCTATGCAGCTGTGCCTAGAGATCTAACACAATGTTTCTTTTGCTTTTGAAATGCGTGTCTCTCTGTTTGGATATGGCTCAACAAAATGTGGATACTGTGTGCTATAGAAGACAAGGAGTAGCTTCCTTTAAATTTTTGTGGCCTGAGACAGGGATTTTAGTTATGATAGGCTAGGAGTAAACAGTCCAGCAGGTAGGTCTGTTTGCCATCCAGGGGAAGGATTCACTGCTGTGCTTGTGAAGTGAAGCATTTGACTCTAAATGTGCAGCAACCAAAGATGAAAAAATGGGGCAGTGTCTCCCAAGTGCAGCTGTGGCTGTACCTGTAGAATTTGCTGAATTCTTCTGCTACTTTTTTTTTTTTTTTCCCAATGATGTGTTTGAACTAAGGGTGGTCCTTCCCTCTACCACTACCTTATCTTTACCCTACATCTCCTTTTTTTTTATTTATTGTAGAGAGATTTTTACTAACAG
>WAAF01014686.1:0-37470 GCA_013400475.1 Tricholaema leucomelas
CATGCCAGCTAGGCTCAAACTAGCACAAGTTAACAGTGAAAGAATTGACTGCACTGAAGACTAAGCAACGAGAAAAACTAGTCATGGAGGAGCCTGTAATATCTACATGAAAGATGGCACAGGCTTGCCAGCCTTGAGGGGAGAGTGCAAGGGCAGGCTGGAGTATCAATGTTAGTTAGCCCTTACTGGAGAACCTCCACAAGTAGAAAACAAGAAAGATGAAATGGGGAAAGAAGGAGAAATGCCACAGAGGAAGAAGTGCCCCCTGCATGTTTATATTCAATGCCATTTGATACTGGCAAATCCCCCAATGCTATTTTTATTTTCAATGTCTTCTCCCAGTGAGACATTCTGTCAGCACTCCTGCTTTTCAGCCTTTATGGTGTTATTACAAAACCAAATCTGTGTTTTGCTTTCTGAAAAAAAAAGGAATGTGGAGGACATAATAGAGATGGATATCCAGGCAAAGACCTCAGATTGCTGTCTTAAAATTATGATCTTTAAATGTAATCTGTCTGCAAGTAGATTACACTGTTTGGTCACTTGGATATAAATATACTTTATAAGAGAATTTTCTGCTCTGGGAAGTGAGTGGAGGGAGTTTAGAAGAGATGTACAAAAAATGCCTAGGAAGCTCAAGGAAAACAATTTATGTTTAAGAATTAAAGCAATGGCAATAAAGCTGTAGCAGCAAGAGCTAGGGCAATACAGGGAGCTTTGGTGTCTTGCACTAATGCATGAGTGTTTGTAAAGAAGATGAGAAAAGCCTAGTGTCGTAGGTTTAGGTGACAGAAATTAAACTCTCAGATCAAATTGGAGAGAAAATACAGAATTGTATTTAGGGAGAGAGAGATACAGCGATAGATCTTAAAAAGTGATTTCCCCATCCATGGCAAACCCCCTTGAAGTTTCCCCATTCCCCAAAAAAACTAAATCTACCTTCCCCAGTGCTCCAATCCTCAGTGCTCCAATCCTCCCCCCCCGCCAACACCTCCAGCCAGCCAAGAGGCCTACTGCTTACATTTTCCCAATAGCAGGCTCCTGCCACACATCCAGGGCAGGAGGAGGAGGAAAGGAGAACAAACTGACCTTCTTGTGAGTCTATAAGGAGATAGCAGAATTATGGGATTGAGTAACAATCTTCTAGTCCCCAGAAAACTTTTTTAACCCTATAGCCTCAACCTGGGACACCTAGATATTGTTTGATTTCAGTGTTAGGTCACATAATCAATGGGGATTTCAAGCTGACAAAAATGAAGCAGTGAAGACATTTAAAAGTGGCAAGTTCAGGCAGCAGGAGGGGTGAGAGACCATCCTGGCAGTGCCTGAGTCTTGATGAATACAAAAGAAAAACCTCAAGATCTGCTTTAAAATAATTAGAGTTGAGATTTCTTTATTGGATTTTGTGTTTGGTTTGTTTGGTGTTGTTTTTTTTTGTTGTTGTTGTTTTTTTCCCCCCTTGTTCTCAAACTAAGTCCAGATCACCAGGTTTAAAAATGTCTTATTTCTTACAGAGTTGTGAGAATTTGAATATAGATGTTTTGTATTGGTTTTATGCTTTGTTGTGGTTTTTGTTGTTGTTGTTTTTTCTTGGATGGGTGAGATCTCACCTGGAGCTCTGCATCCAGATCTAGAGCCCTCAATACAGGGAGGACATGGACCTGATCTAGCAAGTACAGAGGAGGGCCACGAAGGTGATCGGGGGTTGGAGCAGCTCTACTACGAGAATAGGTTGAGGGAGCTGGGCTTGTTCAGCCTGGAGAAGAGAAGGTTCCAGGGAGACCTAATAGAGGACTTCCAGTGCCTGAAGGCTACAAAGCTGCAGAGGGACTTTTTGCACTGGGCCTGCAGTGATAGGACACAGGACAATGACTCAAAGTTAGGCAAAATGAAATTTAGTTTGGATGTATGGAAAAAGTTCTGCACCATGAGCATGAGTGGGACACTGCAACAGATTGCTCAGGGAGGTGGCTAAGGCTCCATATCTGGAGATATTCAAGGTCAGGCTCTAAAAGATTCTGGGCAACCTGATCTACTCCAGGATGCCCCTGCTGACTGCAGGGGAGTTGGACCTTTGGAGGTCCCTTCCAATCCAAACTATTATATGTATTTTTCTGTTTCAGTGTTTTTGTTTTGAGGTAAATGCATTTCCTTGTAGAAAGGACACAGCATAGCAGTTCCCAGGGAATAGTTGAGTTTTATTTTGACTTTTATCACATTTTATGCTTTCTTTTTCTCTGACTTATTGTATTTCAAATGCATTATAGCCATTGACTCCAATGCGAATGCCAGTGTTAAGGTTAGTTGAAGGGTAAATTAAAAATGTAGATGTCACTGTTGAAAGGCAAAGATGCATGATTTCAAGTACTTCTAGGTATAGATAACAAATATCCCATGATAAATTCATGTTTATATGGGAAAAGTGTAATATCACAGGATGTTAGGGGTTGGAAGGGACCTCTGGAGATCTTCCACTCCAACCTCCTGCCACAGCAGGAGCAGAGAATCTAGCATAGGTCGCACAGGAACAGATGCAGACGGGGCTGGAAAGGCTCCAGAGACCTGTGCCAGTGCTCTGGGACCCTTAAAGAAGTTCTTCCTCATTGTCTCAGTTCTAATGTAAATTCCCAGAGACTCAAATATATTTGATAGAACCAATAACAATTTTATAGAGTGCCCTTCCCTCTTCCCCTTTCTTTTCCAAAAGAAAGGAACTAGATGTAGAGAGAGAAAAAGGTAAGCACACCCAAATAATCTCACTCTGATTTGGAAGTTAAAAAAAGAAGAAAAGTTTATCAATAAATTAAAAAGGTATCTGAGGTAGGGAAGTTACAAAGGTATAGGGAAAAAAAAATACAAAATGTGTAAATACAACCAGATTTTTGATGGTGGTGGCCACATGATAGAACCAGGAACAGGATGGTGATGCTGGTAAGTAGGGAGGCAGAGAGCGCAGAGAGAGCAAGAACAGGAAGTCCCCCTGCTTTTATAGACCTTTATACAGGAAGGGGGAGTGAGCTAACCATGAACCACCTGGTGGTGTTCAGACTCACCCCTGGCGAGGGGTCAAGACCACCTAGGGTCAGGTTCAAGGTCACTCCCCCTGGAGGGTTAACCCTGTACACTCATGTTGAGGTGGAACTTCCTGTGCTGTAGTTTCCATCTATTGCTCCTTGTCCTATCCCAGAGCACAAGTGAGCAGAGGCTGTCCCTGTCCCTTCCTTCCTGACTCCCAGCCCTCAGATACTTATAGACATTGATCAGACCCCCTCTCAGCCTTCTCCTCTCCAGACTAACCAGCCCCAGGGCTCTCAGCCTTTCCTCATCAGGCAGTGTTCCAGTCCCTTCATCATCCTTGTGGCCCTCCATTGGATTCTCTCCAGTAGATTCCTGTCCTTTTTGAACTGAGGAGCCCAGAACTGGATGCAATATTTCAGGTGGCGCCTCATTAGGGAAGTTACACACGTATGTCAAGTGATATTGAAATGTACATAGCTATAACTAAAGCAGCAAATTAAGCTCCTAACTCTCTCTGTCATGATTATGCAAAGATGCAGAAGATGGTCTTTTAAACTGTAGAGTGTTTATTTTTGGTGGCCTTACCCCATGTACTTATCACCTGGAGCTGTTGGTCTAAGGGGCAATGTGAACATAGCTGCAGAGCAAAAAAAAAAGCTTACCAACCCCTTTTCTCCTCAAATAATAAAGAAATTAGGTCAGAAGTCTTCTTATTTTAATTAAATGCGTGTGTAGTCATTAAAAGTAACAAGTTTTCATCCTCCCATCCTGCAGACAAGAAAGACTTAATTCAGGGTTCAGCAAAACAAAGGCAATATAACCCAAGGCAACTCCAAAACTGGATTAAAAAACAACTGTTTATGTTGCTGCTTGGGCACAGCTTTTCAGTTTACCCATGGCAGTTGTCTTTGTACTTCTATTAATAGCATTCTGCTTTGTCTTCTGATTACACAGGTTTTACAGATACCCAGGAAAATGCACATTTAGATAAAGTAAGCATGATTTATATAGCTTGAGCTAATGAGCTTTTGCTTAATTAAATGAATTATGTAGATGATTTTTTAATTGTCAAAACGCCAAAACCAATACTCTGGGCTTTGGAAATCCTCTCTATTTTTAGAACAACACTGACTTTGTTTGTTCTAATGACATCTTTTTTCAAGCTATTAATCTATAAGTATGCCCAAGGCTATTTTGATGTGGCTATCTTTAAGTAAGCTCATAAGTCATTAATATTTTGAAAGTTGGATTCCTTTGATAGCATTTGTAACGTGACAGTTTGTAATTGTGTTCTGCTGCTGCAGCAGAAAGATTACTAAGTCATTCATTATTAAGGGGAGGGAGAGAGGGAATAGTTGTTTTAATGAATAAACAGGGCCTTTCACATGCTAACTTGATAATCCTAAGCACCACTCAGAAGGACCATAAGGAGTACTTCAAGTCTATTACCGTACTGCTTGTATCTACCTAGATAGATACATACATACCTGTATGTAAATCGTAAGTCATAAAAATCGTGGGGGGTTGCAAATTATCATGATGATGCGTTCTGCATCTTGTACATATTGCTGCCAGGAGTTTCAGTCCAGAAGGAGTTCCAAGAAGGACAGTGAACTGCTTGAAAGGGTACAGCAAAGGGCTATGAAGATGGCTTGGGGACCTGAACTTCTCTCTTACAAAGAAAGGCTGAAGAACTTGAGGCTTTTTAGCCTGGAGAAGAGAAAACTGAGGGGGGAAATCTTATCAATGCTTATCAATACTTAAAGGCTGGGTGTCAGGAGGATGAAGCCAACGTTTTTTCGGTGGAGCCCAGTAAGAAGGCACAAACTTGAAGATGGGAAGTTCCATCTAAACATAAGGAAGAACTTTATGTTGAATGTGTTAGTTTGAAGCTAATTGGAATATTTTAATGAGAGAAATTAGATCATTGGTTACAAAAATAAAATAATGATGAAGTCTATATCATTCACTGGTTTGCTGAAAGGGATAAAAAGCCAAAATGTCAACAGTTTGTCCCACTCTGTTCTAGGATGTTGGATCTGCTCACTTCCTCTTCATTCTGCTCTAGTATCTCTCCACTATTCTTGGCTAACCCACAACAACATCAGCTTTGCTGCTTGTTTTGTTTGTTTCTCTGTCTGGGAAAGTAGAGGGAGAAAGAGAGGGTAGTTTTGAGCCCGTTATGGGCAGTTTTCTTTGTCTGGGAGGGAGTTCGGATTTCTGTATTATTTCTAATTTGTCTATAATTGTAAATACTTGTGAATATATTGCGTATATATGCTTGCAAATTTAGCTTTGTTGTAGATACAGCTTCATCTCACTTCTAAGCTAGTCTCTAAGTTTCAATAGGGGGGAAGGTTCCTAACCCATGATAGTTGAGGATGGTGGAGCACTGGAACCAAAAGCAGCACTTTGGCTGCCCAAAGTAGCACTGGAATCTCTACTTCTGGAGTCATTCAAAACCCTTCTGGACATCGTCCTATGCAACCTGCTCTAGGTGAACTTGCTCTGGCAGGTGGATTGCACAAGACGATCTCCAGAGGTCACTTCCAACCCCTGTCATTCTGTGATTCTCTGAGTTCTACAGCCATTTTAAGCTGTACCATAAAAAAAGTAAATTAAACATAAAAGTCTGTCCAGATAAAATCAGGAGATGTAACGCTGGTGCAGAACAGTAAACCAACGCACACATAAGGCTGCGACAGCCACTGCACCTTGCTTTGCTTTTCCCAGGAAAGACTTGCAGTGCTATTGACAACACAGGTTGAGTGTGCTAGTGCCCAGGATCCATGAAGTAAAGCTAGGACTGCTCTCATTGTCATCACCAACCTCACTGCTCCTGCTTGTTTAAAACAAAGTCTTCGATGATGTAGGTGTATAATTATTACCTGTTCCTTATATAAGCTGTGGCCTAATGTGATATGATTGAGCCAACAAGAGGGAATGAGAGGACAAGAGAGCTGTATCAAAAGCAGTGTTGTCAGCAGATACAGAAAGGTACTGTACTCTGGTCTGGTGGGACCTGAACTGAAGTCCAGGTCTGGAGCCCTGAATATAGGAAGGACATGGACCTGATGGAGGGGGTCTAGGGTAAGGTCACAATAATGATCAGGGAGCTGCAGCAGCTCTGCTACAAGGATAGGCTGAGGGAGCTGTGGGCATTCAGCCTGGAGAAGAGAAGGCTCCAAGCAGACCTAATAACAACCTCCCCCTGAAGGGGACTACAAGAAGGCTGGAGAGAGACTGTTTGCAAAAACTTGCAGTGTCAGGTTTTGGATTTCATTTAAGCTCAAGTTTCATCAGGAAAATGTAACTAGAGATACAATCATTGAATCAACCAGGTTGGAAGAGACCTCCAAGATCATCTAGTCCAACCTATCACCCAGCCCTGTCCAATCAACTAGACCATGGCACTAAGTGCCTCATCCAGTCTTTTCTTGAACACCTCCAGGGATGGCAACTCCACCACCTCCCTGTGCATCCCATTCCAGTGGCAGATCACTCTCTCTGTGAAGAACTTCCTCCTAACATCCAGCCTATACCTCCCCCAGCACAACTTGAGACTGTGTCCCCTTGTTCTGTTGCTGCTTGCCTGGGAGAAGAGACCAACCCCCAATGGGCTACAGCCTCCCTTCAGGTAGTTGTAGACAACAATGAGGTCTGCCCTGAGCCTCCTCTTCTCCAGGCTAAACAACCCCAGCTCCCTCAGCCTCTCCTCATAGGGTTTGTGTTCCAGGCCTCTCACCAGGTTCATTGCCTTTCTCTGGACACATTCCAGTACCTCAGCATCTCTCTTGAGTTGAGGAGCCCAGAACTGGACACAGTACTCAAGGCGTGGCCTGACCAGTGTTGAGTGCAGGGGAAGATGAACCTCCCTCGTTCTACTTGCCACACTGTTCCTGATACAGGCCAGGATGCTATTGGCCCTCTTGGCCACCTGGGCACATTGCTGGCTCATCTTCAGCCTACTACCTACCAGTACCCCCAGGTCCCTTTCCTCCTGGCTGCTCTCCATCCACTCTGTCTCCAATCTCTACTGCTGCTTGGGGTTGGTGTGGCCAACCCTGCACTTAGCCTTGTTAGATCTCATCCCACTGGCCTCTGCCCACTCATCCAGCCTGTCAAGGTCCCTCTGCAGGGCTCTCCTATCCTCCAACAGATCGACACCTGCTTCTAGCTTGGTGCCATCTGCAACCTTACTGATGTTGGACTCAATCCCCTGGTCCAGATCATCAATAAAGATGATGAACTGGACTGGGCCCAGCACTGATCCTTGGGGAACACCACTAGTGACTGGCTGCCAACTGGATGTGGCACCATTCCCCACCACTCTCTGGGCCCAGCCCTCCAGCCAGTTCTTGACTCGTATTAGAATGAATCTGTCCAAGCCATGGGCTGCCAGCTTGGCCAGGAACTTGTTGTGGCAGATGATGTCAAAAACAGATTTAGATTGGATGTTAGGAACACATTCTTTATCATGAGGGTATTGGAACAGGTTGCCCAGGGAAGTGGTTGAGGGTCATCCCTGAAGATATGCAAGGTGAGACTGGACAGGGCTCTGGGAAACCTGATCTAGTTGAGGATGTCCCTGCTGACTGTAGAGGGGGTTGAACTGGATGACCTTTAGAGGTCCTTTACAACTCAGATATTCTAAGAATGGTTTTAAGCTGAGGGAGACCAGGGTTAGACTGGATCTTAGGAAGTTCTGCAGTATGAGTGTGGTGAGGCTCTAGAATAGGCTGCTCAGTGAGGTTGTAGATATCTTTGCCCTGGGAGTGCTCAAGGATGGGTTGGATTAGGCGTTGAGCAGCCAAGTCTAGTTGAGAGGTATCCCTGCAAGGAGGTTGGAGTAGATGATCCTCCTGCAAGGAGGTTGGAGTAGATGATCTCTGAGGTCTCTTCTGACTTAAGCCATCCTCTGAATCTATAATGTAAACTGCAGATGGCAATACATCATATTGTACAGCACTAGAAATATCCTTCCCTAGCATGTACTTAATACTCTGATGTGTTTTGGCCTTGTAGAACAAGTGCCCTGTGAAAGTGAACCAATTAATGCCTGATGTGATTTATGGTGCCTTAAATTGGGAGGTTGTAACCACAAATATTGTAAAGGGTGTTGATTTTTTTTTTTAGATGATACCAAAACAATCTCATTCTAAAAATTGGGTCTTGCTGAAATGCGTAATATTAGGAAAGTAAACACACAATTTTAAATTTCACTTCCACTCTTTTCTGTGATTATTAGGGGCCACATAAAAAGGAAGCCATAACTTAATGCAATGTATTAAAGTGTTAACCACGTAGTTGTTTTCCCCCCTGTGGGTCTCTTACTTTATGTTGGCTCATTTAGGAATAATACAGTGCATCTTTCTTACCTGTCATCAACGTCACCTCAGCTCTGCTTAGCTTTCACTTTGAGAAAATAGCATTGTTGAAGTGACTGCTGGAAAAACAAAGATTAGCTTTAGTGTTAGTAACCTACACCTCCAAAAAACGTTTTGGGGGTTGTTTTGTTGTTTTTCTTTTTTTTTTTTTCTTCCATTCTTTGAAAGATTTTAGAAACTTTTTTATTAATCCTTTTCTTACTGTGGCATAAAGATTAACGAATATCTACATTACCAGTGTTGTGTATCTGTGCACAGGTACATGCTCAAACGCACGAAGATGTGTATTTGTTTATAGAGCTACGACAAAGGGATGCATGAATGAAAGTTGCTTGTGTTCTCTTACCAGCGCTCCTGAACTTCGAGATCTCATTACCACCACCCAGTGGAAAAGCTTGGAGCTAATGCAAAGACTCGAGGTGAATATCAGGACTTCTCCCTATGGAAGTTCCTCCTGCTTCGGTAAGTGTGCCCAAGCTGGTGAAGGTTCAATAGTCAAAAAATGAAGTTTCCTATTGTCTGTGGAAGACTCTTGATCAGTTCCTTGGACTCCAGACCTTTTAATTCTGGTAAAAGGTGTGTGAATGCTGGCAAAACCAAAATACTCTGCTTCTGATAAATGGCCACAATCCATCTGCTATCCTAGATCTCAAAATATACTTTTCCTCTCTATTTATTCACTAATTTGTTTTAATTTGCCCTTTTTTTTCTTGATGACTTATTTTGGCTTAAAGCATTTAATTTCTTGAGTGTCTTTGAAGTGTGTTCTTAACCAGCTAAATTTTGTTTTGTTAAAAAATAAGTGGGTAATAAAATTAAATTGGTAAAAAGGAAGCTTGGTGCTCATTATGCAATCAAATTCCTTCAAAGAAAAGTGCAAGGCCTTGAAGGCCTGCTTGAAATCTCTTTGAATATTCCTCATGGAGTTAACATCTGTTTGCTGTTAGTGTTGTGCCATGTAACCTGCCTGGATTTTAGGGAGTGTTATCTGGTGGTTCTGTAGAACTGCACCCTTTTTCTGGTGGGGATTTTTATGTCTGGAGGGGTCTGTTTTGTTACTGGGTTTTGCCATGCTGTCCATGAAAGGTTATTTTTTAAGGCTTTGTGCTACACTGAGATAGAAGTGAAGGTGAAGACAGTTTTACGTAGCTGTCAGTTGTGAAAAACTGAGGTATTTACTTTGGTGATGTCACAAGACTCAATCTTTGTTATCCAGTTTTGCATAATTTGACTTCATTTGTTTATTTAGGTTTTGACTCAGATTTTTGGGTTGAGTGGATGCTGGGAAGCTCTAATTTCATTACAAGTCACTCTAGGGATTGATTTATTGGCACTGGCTCCATTTGATTTTCAGGTAGGGATGCATGTTGAGTGTGTGTGATGGAGCATTTACCCGTGATGCTGTTTTTAACACAGCAGAAAGAACTGCATTTTCAATGTCTGAAACTGGCAAGAGGAAGTTCTTCACCGTGTAGGAGGACTGGATGATCTTGGAGGTCTCTTCTGACCTGGCTGACTCTATTCTATTCTATTCCTTTCCATCCCATTCCATTCCATTCCATTCCATTCCATTCCATTCCATTCTATTGCATTCTATTCTATTAAGTTCTTCACCATGAGAGTGGTGAGAGCCTGGAATGGGTTGTCCAGGGAGGTGGTTGAGGCCCCATCCCTGGAGGTGTTTAAGGCCAGGCTGAATAAAGCTCTGGACAACCTGGTCTAGGGTAGGGTGTCCCTGCCCATGGCTGGGGGGTTGGAAGTAGATGATCCTTGTGGTCCCTTCCAACCCTGGCTGACTCCATGATTCTAAGAGCTGCTTTTGCAGAGTTCCTTTAGCTTCAGACGTTTTCTGACCCTTGTAAGAATGTCCTGCTATTTAATGCTTCTGTGGATGTCACCTCATGGAGTGACATTTGCAAATTTAGTTTTATTTTGTTTAATTTAAACATAGAGACTGATGAGGAAAGAAAGAAAAAAAAGAAGGAGCTGTTAGGCATGTCCTGCAGCATGAAGATTGCAACAGAAGATAGAACCAACAGTGTATTTGATTCAATAACAACAGATTTTTTTTCCCAGTAGTATTCTAAGGCAAAAATAGTGTTAGCAATCAGGAAGAGAAGGGATGGAAAAGTCTTTGCATCTCTTACCCAGGTGAATTTGTTCAGGACTAGAGGCTATGTGGATACGTGAAAAGAAGGAAGGGCTAACTCCTGCTGGACTACTCTCTTTCCAGAACTGTCCAGCAAGAGCTATGGTATACAACAATAGGCTGAAGGAGAAAAGGCAGAAATATCAACCAAACAAAACCCCCTCACTGTGTTCAGTAATTTTTTGTTGTTACATTTGGGATCAAGCAGAAATATTTAAGTTTTTGCACTCCTCTTCCTGTGACTTTTGAGTGCTGCATGCTACAGCCCACAATTGACTGTGTGCCACAGGGCTTTTTAAGTCACTCCTGCCTCTCCCTGTCTTGTGTGATACCAGTCCTCCACTTAGCTCATGTGTTGAAATAGAGAATCCACTCTGATACTCTTCACATACAGTGAAGGTTGTGCAGAGGAAATAGGATACCAGAGTGTCCCAGTTTCTTTTCTTCTAGCTGCACTACCCCCATAGCTGATGAATGAACATGGTTGTAATACAGAGTATAATGTGTGTTACACCATAATGGCCTTTCAAAGCTACACAGCATACTGGGATACTGCCATTTTGTCTTCTGCTTAATCTGCTTTTCAGATACCTGAAACAGAGAAAAGCATCCAAGGCTAGTAGAAAAACAAAACAAAACAGAAAAAGAGCAGTAAGAGGATACTGAAACTACAGGAGATGGTAAGAAAGGCGTGTCTCAGACAGCAACTTACAGAGAATTTTTACTGAATTCTGTAAAAATTGCCGTGGGAGCTAAAACAAGTTTCTTGTGACTTACACAGGAGATACTTCTTTTATGGATATGTTTCAGCAGTGTGAGAATGATTTCTCAGTATATAGTCAATTGGTAACACTGACACTGTAAGACTCTTAGCCAAAAGGAGTTCATTTATACTGCTTTTTTTTTTTTTCCCAGCTTATGCCAGGACTATTTCTTGAATCATGAATGCTATTAAAAAGCAGAATTTTGACTATTGCCACAGGCAGAAAACCAGGACAATGTATGTGCATTTGTCTCATTGGTTTGCCGGCTTCTAGTTCACAAGTTTTCCAGAAAATCTCTCAAATCCCTAACCTGCTCTCTGAGTTGATACTTGTGGCTTTGTGACAGCAACAACTGAAGTGAGTTTTTTCCATATGGAAGTATCCAAGAGAATAAGAGAATGAGTACAGCAGCAGCACTGGCAGTTATTATATATGGCAAGAGATATGAATAAATAGCAGTATACACAGCTCGAAACACAGATATTTACCCAGAGGAACAGGACAGAGACAGAAAAAGGTAAGATTGATGGTTTATAGGAGCCACAGAGGTAGGGATCAATGACATTTGCAATTTATTAACAACAAAATAAATGGGAAGAAAGCAGCATCTTGAGCCTGTGTGATCACAATAGAGAAACAGAATGAGGCAGGAAATGTACAGGAAGACAAACAAGGGAAATGGTGAAGAGCAAACTATTGGAGAAATAACAGAAAGAGGGTAAAAAAAGAGGCCAACTAGAATAAGAGCAGAAAATGTATAATTTGCCTATTATGTGCTATTTAGTGCAACTTGTCATTTATTTATAGAGTGCTTTGGAGGAATCAAGTGGTCTATAGTTGGGGTTTGTGTCTTCCTTTAACAGAGGACAACAATCTTCATTAGAGAAGCTATAGCAGCTTTTAACATGTTTTGGGCACTCTCACTTGTTAGAAAGTACATTGATCCTTTCAGACTTGAGCTACAGGAGTAGATTACTTCTCTCTTGGTACATAAAGATGTTTCCCAACTCCTTGGACTCTAAGAAGAGCATGCAAACAGAGGCTGTGTGCCTCCAAAAAGCCAGGGAGCAGCCATACCACCCCGAAAGGGCCCATGTATAGGTGTTTCAGGTTTAATTAAATGCCAGCTGGTCAGCGTCAGGGTTTCAGAGAAAAAGGTTGTGATTCTTTGAAATGGTGGATGTGTGGAATAGACTGACTGTGAAGAGTTTTCTTTTCAGGCAGAAGAGTTCTGACATTTCAGTACCACTGCATCTCCAGGGTGGAAAAAAAAACAAAATACTGTTGCTCTAGTCCAAGTTGGAATGTATTTATGTATTATATATATTTATTCCCAGAAAGGAGTTGCATAACTTTATTTCTTGTGTGATTTTATGTCTATCACTGTATCCTAGCTGAATTTCAGACATTTTTGAGAACCCCACACTTAGCATCCTACCTGAAAGAGGAACTGAGCCTTAAAGATGCCATATTTTTAAATATAGGAAATATTTATCACATCAACATATTTTTACACTATAATCAATTTGCTGGTTATTTCTGGATGTACACTTACATCTTCATAAGCAGAAAACTAGTCTTATTATGCTCAGGTACACTTTCACCCTCTTTTCTTTTGGCTTTAGCAAGAAGCACCCAATTCTAATCTCTCACCTGTGCCACTTTTGCCACTACTGTGATTCCTTCCTATGCACTGGAAACGCTGAAGGATGAGTGGCAGCTGTCAAAATTTACTGTTTGCTGCGTATGAAGGGAAGTGAGGGTAAAAAACGCTTATGGGAGGAAAGCACCTCCCATAAACTGAGACTAATTGCAAGGACAGGGATATCTGCGAGGCAAGTGCTTGCCTCCCCCCAAATTTTCTGGAAGCAGTTCCATGATTTTGGAGGACAAGGTGATAGGACGGTGGCATTACATTGCCAGCAGTGAAATGCTGACTAGAGAGACATTTTTCAGATGTTACATCGTGGTTATGGGCTTTGTAAGGTCTTCCCTCTTTTGGCAATAGACTTTCACCCCATAAATCTTGAATTTTGCGATCCTGCATAGAGATGAAGTATGCTGGAAGGATAAGCCAGCTAAAAAGTGTTTAAAAGTCTTACATAATAAAGCTGCAAATTGCAGATCTCTGGTGGGGGAAGAGGCGAAGAAGGCTTTGAGCATTTTTATGAAGCACATCTTCACACTGTAGCAAACTGTGGTTCTAGCAGCGAGTTCTGATTCGTGTGCTGCAAGAAGAAACACTTCTGGTGGTGAGGGAGGATGGCGTAGACGGGAGTTACCTCACGCCGATCAGCCGAATGTTTTTTAATCCGTAGTTTGGAGGGGCTTTATGAAAGGAAGCGAGCACATTACAGACCCCTTAGGGCTAGAGGTGAGAATCGCAGAGGAAGCGCCAAAGCTGATAACCAACCCAGAGCGTTCTGTTTCCTGCAGCTGCCAAGGCCCTGCGAGGCCGGGCGGGCAGAGCCGCCTCTGCAGGCTGCCGGGGCCGGGCAGGGCGAGCCGTGACGGAACAGCGAGAGGGTCGGTAAGCGCCGGCGAGCACCCTAAGGCGGGATGCGGCCGCAGCCCTGCCCCGCGGCACCTCCATCCTCACAGTAAACACCCCATGACCCAGAAATCTGGCCGTCACGCTCCTCCATTTGATTGAGGATTGCCGAGCGGGATGCGGTGGGCTGATGAAGAGCGGGGGCACCGGCTGCAGCTCAGCCGGGGACAGGATGGTACTTGCCCTAAGCGGGGAGAAAAATGACCGATTTCATCTAGCACCGGCCAGGAGAGCAGAGAACAGCGGCCGGGGCGGCGGTCGGTCTCCTGCTAACGAAGCCGGCCCGGGGAACTGCTCCACCCTTGGGAAGGTTAGGCATTTAAAAAATATGTATAATAAAAAAGGGTGCGATGGCAGAGCGCGGAGTTTGCTCGGAGGAGGGGCAGGAGCTTTGGGCATCTCTCCTTCCCTGCTCGCTCACTCACCTCCTCCCCCCAAATCCCAAAGGAACCACAATCGTGAACCCAAACAGAAAAGGGGAGTCCCTCCGGGGGGGGAGCACACCCACACCACACTGCTGCGGATAGAGGTCGACTCTGCCTCCTCCCGACTCATTCCCTCCTCCCTCCCCCCAGCCCCTTCTCCCTTCCCCCTTTACCTGCCACCGCCCCGCCCGTCCGGGTGCCGCCCCGGTGTGTGCGTTAGGGCTGGTGCCGGCCGGTCCGTGGTGGGGGCAGCGAGGCGTGGGGGCTGTGGGTGGCGGTGAAGGCGGCGTGTGACAGATGTCCTCCTCTGACAGCTCTCGGTATCAGCCCAGTGGCTCCCTGCCATTGGCTCAGTGCAGCCGACCGGCAAGGCTGCTCTCTATAATAACACTATGCCTGCCAGAGGCGCCAGCTCAGACGGCTCCGCCGTGGCCGTGCCGCCGCCGCTCCTCCCCCGGCAGCCCGCGCCGCTCTGCGCCTGAGGGGTTGCACACACCTTCCTCCCACCCCCCCGCCGCCGCCCCCGGGTCCCACCGCCCCTCAGCGCTGTACACGCCGCGGGGCCCCGCCGGTGCTGGCCCTCCCCGCCGAGCCCAGGCCGGCCTGAGCACCCCGCGGCTGGCGGGGAAGGTGGCCCCGGCTCCGGCCCCATGGAGTGCTACTATATTGTCATCAGCTCCGCTCACCTCAGCAACGGGCACTTTCGCAACATCAAGGGAGTTTTCCGGGGCCCTCTCAGCAAGAACGGGAACAAAACTCTGGTAATGGCTTCTCTTACCTCCTCCCTTCTCTGCCTGGAAGCCGCTGCGTGCGCGTTTTCAGCGATGTGGACAGCCGACTGCTCGGCCGGCGGCTCTCTGCGCGGTCGGGGGTGTCTTTACAGCCATGTGCGGATGCGCTGCCCTCAGCTCCCGCCGGCTGTGCTCCTCTCCTTGCCAGGGAGAGATGCGTCTTCGGCTGTCCCCGTTCCCTGGGGCGCTCGGTGTGGCGCTGGGCTAGGTGCTGCTGTGCTCGTTCTGGAGCTGCTGGTGTGTGGGCTGGTCGTGGAAAGGCTGCGAACGGAGAGCGCGGAGACCCTTCATCGCGGGGAGCCGCAGGACCGGGGCTCCACCCGCCCTCAGCCCGAGCAGCGGCTCCGCTGAGGCGGCCGGTGGACCTCCCTCGGTGGGGAGGGCTCCGGCTGGGTCACCCGGGCACTTAGTGCTACAACCCCCGGTGACTACACCACCCTTGGTGACTACCGAGAGATAGCTGGAGGTCCTATTCGATAAGGTGAAACAAGGACCTTTGCAAAACTAGTTCACTTGAGAGCACTTTGCCTAGCGAGATTCCTGTGTTGGAAAATAACTTGAGAAGCGATACAGATTTTTTTAGTCTCTTAGTTGCAAAGTTTTTTCTTGTTAAAAGCACAACTCCGGGTTTGAGAGGAAATGATGGATTTAGGCAGTTCAGATACATACTCCATAGGCTGTTAAAATTGTTTCTGTACGTATATGCCACGCTTTGGTATCTTTACATCTATTGGATTTCCTGTGGCTTTTGCTGACTCGAGCGGACTCTCTTTACTACAGAACTTTAATGGAAGAGTTATGACGCGATAGCATTGGCAATACATGTGCTCTTCTGCCTGCTCAGATAAAAAGGGCTGCAGGATAGCAGCGGGCAGGGTGAGCTGCAGTATGTAAAATCTCAATCACGGCACAACGAAGTGCCGACATATGTCTGGAGAGACGATGGAGTTGAAAGGGGCTTAGGCACGTTGTTTGTTGCGCTCCCATTGTCCTCTTACTCTAGAATCCCCTTTGGGGGAGATGGAGCAGAACTTAACACATTCTTGTTCCCTCGAATGCGGGACCTATATTGATGGGAAATTTACTGAAGTACTTAACATTTGCTAGAGTTGGCAAGCTTGCAGTTCCGCCCTAAATAAAGAGATTAAAGAAAGTCTGAGCCAAGTAATAAAAAATAGTAACTACTACGAGAGAATCTGAGGCAGATTATTTTTACCTGTTACAAGTGTGAAGTTCCCACTTTTGCCTTGTAAATCTGAACCACAGGGTTTCATTTGCTGTGCATGCTGCTTATTTTTCTGTCAGGGATTACACTCTTGAAATTTTAGACAAGTATTTGTAGCATCCATGAGGTGGCAATGTGTGTGTAATATTTCATTGCAGCAGTTGCAAGACCAAGACTTACTGTCGAAATATTTGCTACGCTTTAAATGAATTGCACAGCATGGCAGTGGCTTTCTGCTGAACAATTCCAGTGAAGATGCATTTGGCAGGACTGAGAATACTCTGATGTAACTTTTGGACTGTGTGTTATCTTGCAATTCATAAATGATTCTGCTTCAATAGCTTTTTCGTCTTGCTCTTTTTTTTTTTTTTTTTTAATTTATTATTCTTTTGTTCCCTTGGAAAAAAAAGAGAAAGGCCAAAAAAATTAAAAGTCCTGCATTCTCAGCATTTCTGATTGACGTATTTACTGGTTTAAAAAAAATGGTGTTTTTTAACACCAAATAAGCATATTTCATAGTCTTCGGAGCACTTTTGCTCTGGAAAGAAATTGAACTCAACCCTGCTCTCCAATGAGAAAGCATAGATGTGAGGGGAGAAAACAGAGTATTGGTTGTGTTTATCTTCCATGCCTTGTCGTTGTGGGCAGCACGTATTGAAACTGTAGAAGTTTTTTGCAGGATTATAAAGGGAGAGTTCTTGACACTTTCTCTGTGGACAGCAAAACAAGGCCCTTCACTAGGAAATAAGTGGTGTGTATGTAGATATTGAGTTTGCTGTTTGTTTGAGTGTTTTTTAATATAAAGAAGGTAAACGTGTCATTGACTTGTGACAGGGTGATGGGGTAGTTTGAAAGCATTGGAGTACAGTTCATCCAGCTTCCATGGGAAAATCAAATGTTGCATCATTTCATTGAACTGGGGACATGCACTGGAAACAGACTTGCAAACGTAAAAAGATGACAGTCTTTATTAGTACAAAGTTTTTGGAAGTTCTGATAAGAATTGTAGCCTTTTAATATGTTGCTGCTTCTTCTTCTCCCTTATATTATTGCTGTCAAATTACACAAATCTTTCTTTGTAATTCATCTTTCTTGCTGTGGCAGCTGACTTGCAGCTTATAATCTCAAAGTATTGAAACTTGTATGAAAAATAGCTCTCTGGAGTATGAAATCAGTTGTTTGGAATCATAACCACAGGTGATTTGCTAAATCCTTCAAATGGCTTTTGGAATGAAAAGTGAACTGTTTTATACTGCTGCCCTAGTTGTGAGTGCTGGTTGGTCAGCAAGAGAACCGATGCTTTGTTCTTCTGAGTATCTGGTCCATGCGTGGTGACTGCATATCTGCTGTTTCACTCTAAAATATTCCATCTGTGGAAATGCCTTCATCTACAGGGATGAAGAACCAGCCTTGTGGGGCTCATTCACTTCTTTTAATTGGACAGATATTTTTCTGTTGGTGAGCAGAATGAGGAAGTGTCACAGTCCAAACAGTGGACTTGTGATGGTTTGTTAGTGTGATCACAAAGTGCAAAATATGGATGACTCATGCCAAGGGATTTTGCTTGAATTAACAGTGAAACTTTATTGTTTGTCCATAGGAAATAGAAAAGAGTGAGAAGAGGAAGGGGAAAAATAAAGTGAAGAGGGAAAAGGGGAAGAGGTGCTATAGCTACCAAAAATGCGAGCATCCTAAAGGCTTTGTTTCTGTAGCTTTCTTTATTCTAGTTGCTGGAAGAGGCCTCTTCTGTTGTAGTGAATTGTAGAGATGAAGGTGAAAGTTCAAGCTCTTGAGACTCCAAAGCTCTGAAGCTCTTGGTGTTCTTAAGGCTCTAACCTGTTGCTAGGGAGACATCTTTTATATCCTACTTAACACCTGCTGATGACCAAACTCCCCTCTCTCTGCCCCTTGTGACCCCCGTGATGTGAGGTTTCCACAAATGCTCAAAGAGGAGTGCCCAACGTGTGGTCTGGGCCTAAGGAGGTGTGACCAAGGCATGTTCTGCCTTGGAGGTGAGTATCCTGAGACCAGGAGGTGTATTTTGGTGGTATAATGACATTATAATGAGCAAAGTTCACTTGAGTTCATTGTTCCCTTAGCAATGCCAGGACAGCAGTCTCTTATAGCAGCAGCTCTATTTGGTTCCCAGACAATGGGTGAAACAGTGGAACTGTCCATCAGAGGTGGCAGGTATGAACCATTAGTACCAGGCCAGTTTCTTCCCATGAAGGCTTGCATCTGTATTACAGTCTATTGTGTGGAAACAGCAACTTAATCAGTAACTTACTATGGGGTAGGCTGCTGCAGACTCATGCTAAGATGTTAGCATGACTTTTAATCAAAGTCCTTGAGGGCAAGGGGGTCCTGATTCCTGATGACAGTGATAAGACAGAGAATGCTCTTTGGACTGCTCCTTACAGGAAGGTCCTACTTCTTGCCCAAGGAGGGCAGTGGAAAGTTTAGAGATTTATATGGTGTAAATTGTAAATTGCTACTGTAATTAAGATTTTGAGTGTCTTGTTTATAGCAATGGAAAATAGGTGAGATAAAAAATTTCCTGGTAGGCAGCTTGTAAAAAAACTGTAGTTTCAAATGGACTGAGCACAGAAACCTGTTATTGTGTAATGTATGCATGCATATACATGTGTGTCTGTATATGTATGTTGTGCTGGTTTGAGGCTAATTGGAATATTTTAATGAGAGAAATTAGAATGTTGATTGTGAAAAGAAAATAATGATGAAATCTATATCACTCACTGGTTTGCTGAGAGGGATAAAAAAACCAAAATATAAACAATCACTCTCACTTGGGGTTGTGTCACTGGATCTAATAATTTCCTCTTAACTTCGATCTGCTCTAATATCTCTCCTCTAATCTCGGCTAAAAACTAACACGTAAGCTTTGCTGGCTTTTGGTTTTGTTTGCCTGTCTGAGATAAGAGAGGGACAAAGCTTTGAGCCCTTCTGGGCAGTTTCTTTGTGGGAAAGTTCCTAACGCATATCATAGGTATATATAGTTTTATACTTTGGTTGTGTTTATGTACACAGGAGACTGCAGGGGTAAAAGTGAGATAATGATCCCCTCCCCTTCAAAAGAGGCAGTCATAATTTATCTCAAACTCTGAACTCAGTGTGCTAAGCCTTGTGGAGAGGAAGATGACATGAACTTCAGGTAGCTTTCCATGTAGTACAGCCTCCTGCCTGCCAGTCAGATTGGACATAGGTGCAGGGAGTGCATGCTGACCTTTAAAATACAAGGTAGGTGCAGGCCTGTCTGTACTGCCCTGTAAGAAGTGGCTGAGGGAAGTGGGGTTGTTCGGTCTGGAGAAAAGGAGGCTAAGGGGAGACCTTCTCCATCTCTACCACTCCCTGAAAGGAGGTTGGAGTGAGTGGGTCTGTTCTCCCAAGCAGCAAATGTCAGGACTAGAGGACATGGCCTCATGTTGTGCCAGGCAGGGTACAGGTTGGACATTAGGAGAAAATTCTTGACTGAAAGCGCTGTCAGGCCCTGGAACAGGCTACCCGGAGAAGTGGTTGAATCGTCATCCCTGGAGATAAAGGCATGTATACGTGGTGCTTAGAGAAGTAGTTTAGCAGCCAACTTGGTAGTGTTCAGTTCATGGCTGGGCTCAGTGATTTTAAAAGTCTTTTCCAGGCTAAACAATTCTATGATATCTATTTAGCCCGTCTTTTATCTATCCAGCTGCTTGTATCATCAGCTATCCTGCCTGACAGGTTTATTGTACAAAACTGCTTTGTATTTTTATTGATATACCTCTTTATGTATATGTATCTTGATATATACAAAATTGCTTCTTTAAAAAGTCCCAGGCCTTGGTTCTGCTTTAACAAAAATACTGTGGAGTCTTCTGAAAATGCCATCTGTTATTCAGGCTGTCTGTTACTTCAGTTCTTTTACCTTGAGTAGAATGTTTCTGTATTTTTCAGATCAACTGGACTAAATATGGTGGTCAGAAAAAAATATTTCCTGAGAGTTTTTATTACAAATGTCTGTACCCTACTACATTAAGAAAGCAGTGAAGTACCTGTAAAACAGCTTTCCTGCTAGAATGCTGAAACTGTCATATTTCTGCATGGTCAGTCGGAAATGTCTGCTGATTTCCAAGTCTCTAATCCAGATGTGAAATAAACACTTACCTCGAATTTATTTTCAATATAGGCAAAACCAGGACTTGCAGCTCTCTTTGCCATATTGCCTCTTGCTAGTAGCTGAGGGTAAATTTTAAATTGTTACCTTATACAGGCAGAATTTAATAAAACTCTTGCAATGTGTTGTTTGTCATCTTGAGCACTGCACAGTTTGCAGACTTGTTAGGCTAGAGGTATATTGATTAAGGGAGAAAAATCATCCACTGCTTCCATCAGTGGTTTGTCCTGCATAGGTCTTTGGCATTTTCAGCATGCTTGTGACCTGAGTTTGAAACTTGAAAATTCAGACACACAGATTGCTTTCGGTGGGAAGGAACTCTCAAAGGTCATCTTATCCAACTCCCTGCAGTCAGCAGGGACACCTACAGCTATAGCAGGCTGCCCAGAGCCACGGCACATCTCATCCTGAATATCTCTTGAGGATGGGGCCTCCACCACATTCCTGTTACCCGTTCCAGCGTTTTATATCTCTTGTAAAGAACTTCCTTATGTCCAACCTAAATCTCCCCTGCTCCAATTTCAAAGCACGGCCCTTCATCCTATCACTAAAAGCCCTTATAAACAATTCCTTCCAAGCCTGCCTGTAGGTCCTCTTCAAATATTGGAATGCTACTGTAAGGTCTATTTGGAGCCTTCTCTTCTCCAGGCTGGACAGCTTCATCCCTCTGATCATCTTTGTGATGTTCGCATCTCTTCTATGAGAGCAGCTGAACAGCCCTAATCCACCAAAATATAAAACCAACAGAATAAATTCTACCTAATTTAATTTGAATAATCACTGTCACTTAAGTCATGATTGAAACCTAACCACTCAGAACACAACGAAATAATCTGGTAAAACAGAAGAAACAATGCAAAGTCATTTCTGTGTTCTAGAGTTCATTTATGTGAACGCAAGTTACTTCTTTTTTTGTCCTAATGTGGCTGTCAATAATTGTCAATAATTTTGCTGATTCAAAGTATCGTCTGGGGGGCATTTTGGTTAGTCAAGCAAACAGAAGGCTGTCCTGACTCACATGCACGTTCAAAGTTGCTGGACAGCAATGTGCCCTTGTGGCAGAGAGAGCCAATGGCATCCTGAGGTGCATCAAGAATAGTGTGGCCAGCGGGTCTAGGGAGGTTCTCCCCCTGTACTCTGCCCTGGTGAGACTGCACCTGAAATACTGTGCCCAATTTTGGGCTCCCTGGTTCAGGAGAGACAGGAACTTGCTGGAGAGAGTCCAGCAGAGAGCCACGAGGATGACTGGGAGACTTGAATATCTCCCCTATGGAGAGAGGCTGAGACCCCTGGGGTTGTTTAGTCTGGAGAAGAGAAGACTGAGAGGGTATCTGATCAATGTGTACAGATATCTGAGGGATGGGAGTCAAGTGGATGGGGCCAATTTCTTTTTGGTGGTGCACAGTAATAAGACAAGGAGCAATGGACACAAATTTGAACATAGATTTCAGCCTAACATGAGGAGAAACTTCTTTACAGTGAGGGTTATAGAGGCCTGGAACAGGCTACCCAGAGAGGTTATGGAGCCTCCTTCTCTGGAGACCCTCCTGGATGCATTCCTGTGTGGACTACCTTGGGTCATCCTGCTTTGCAAGAGGCTTGGGCTTGATCTCTATAGGTCCCTTGAACTTCTGCTGTTCTGTGATTCTGTAAGACTCGTGCAGTGAGATTTGCCACTCTCATGTCGATCAGACTCCATATGAGCCTGAACAATAGAAGGAGCTGGAGTCCAATGTGCAGCAGATTTAAACTGGGACAGCTTCTGCTTCAGAGCTACTACTGAGAGAGACTTTCATGCTGTAAAACCTTATTAAATACATGGTGAGCTTCAAACACATTGGTATTTTTGGATGTAATTAGACTATTACAATGGTTAAATTAGTACACTTTTTTTTTTTTTTCCCAAATCAAGGCCTTAAAGAGTGAGTCTGAAGCCTTTGCGTTGAATGTTTTCCAATGCAAATATCAGTAGCAAACTCTTACCTCAGAGATACATAACATTAATTTTAACATGTTGCTCAAACTGGCAGTCAGTGTTGCTAACACCTTGTTTTAACATGTTACTAGCTGGAAAAGAGCAAATTGACTTCTGTGTTTTCAAAGCCACACATGTGTTTGGATTTGTTAAATGCACTGAACCTTCTCATGGGGCAGGCTGCAGTTCTGAAAGCCTGTCCTGTAGGCTGTGGGAACATGCTGGATTTCCTGACCTTCCTATTGTGAAAAATGGTCCCCGTGTCAATATGAGACAGGACAAAGCAGAATATAAAAATATGATAAAATAAAAATATGTCAATATGAGAGTGTCAGAGCAGGGTGTGTCAGAGCTAACTAAGCCAGAGACGTTGGAACCTGTGGGCGATAAGAGAAAGCACTGTGAAGAGATAGCCCCTGCCAGTGGGGGACATGAGCAAAACAGGGGTGTGTTGGAGCTAACTGAACAAGGCTAGGGACGAACGATAACAGAAGACGCCATGAGCAAGGTAGATAAGAGACCGTAAAGCATGCGGCTGTGAAGACGCAAAACAGCCAAGTCACAAATGACACCTGAGGAAGACTCGTTACTTCAGCCTCACGACCACCAGAGAGAACCCCAGGAGGATTAGCACGCATGCGCAACAGTTCCAGGAAAAACCACAGCCTCCTCGGGAAGTGTTTGATTATTATTGAACTGCTTTATGAGTATGTATCTGAGCGGGAAATTAAAATCTTGCAGCTGCATGTGTACAGCGCGCAGCTGCGGAGATAAACTCCCCTGCGCCCAGTGCTGCTTCTTGCTTGCCAAAATAAAACTCCTAAAACCTACACAAGTTTTAGTCAACTCAATTTCAACACTATCAGGAGGGATTCACCATTGAAAGTACTAGCTGATGGTGAGGGGAGCATCTAGAGGACACTGAGTAGCCTTTTTCACAGAATCATTGAACTGTCAGGGTTGGAAGGAACCTCAAGGTTCTTCTAGTTCCAACCCCCCTGCCATGCACAGTGACATTTTCCTTTAGATCATGTTGCCCAGAGCCCCATCTAGCCTGACATTAAAGACTTCCAGGGATGTGGCTTCCACCACCTCCCTGTGCAATCTGTTCCAGTGTCTCACTACCGTCATGGTGAAGAACAACTTCTTTCATGTCCAGTCTCAATCTGCCTTTCTCTGGCTTTGATCCATTTCCCCCAATCTGTCACTACCCGACACCCTAAAAAGTCCCTCCCCAGCTTTTCTGTAGGCTCCTTCAGATACTGGAAGGTCACAATAAGGTCTTCTCCAGATTTAATAACCCCAACTCTCTCAGCCTGTTCTTGTAAGAGAGGGGCTCCAGCCCTCTGGTCATCCTTGTGGACTCTGTCTAGATTTGTTCCAGCACATTGTTTTCTTTTTTGTGTAGGACTTGACAAAGTAGCTGCAAAATCTTGGATGCCCCTAAACTGGAGACAATTGTAATAATGACTTTTTTGTTGTTGTTGTTTGAATGACATTTAGGTAAATCTCTGAAAAAATCTATCTAATATATACATCTTGAGATGCAGACTGTCTTCTGTTATTTAAAATATTAATGTGTAATGGTTAGTAGTGATGGTAGCCTTATTTACAATGCAGGTTTTTTACTGCTGCCTGCTGCTGGTGGGGATGGAAAGTGAGTTGATTTGGTTTCTTGTTTGCTTACATGTGATTGAAAACTTGGGAGAGGAATGGAGCCTTCCTAATTGCGCTGTGTCTGGCCAATTCCTTATAAACAAACACTAGCCAGCCCGTTTTGTTTCTCCAGGCATTTGCAGGGGAAGAACAAATGCTTCTCCTCCAGTGTTCTTGAGAGACTGTTATGTGATAAGCTGTGACTTAATGTTGCTTAAAAAAAAACAACCCCCAAAGTAAACAAACCAACATTTATTCATAAGGAGGCACAATATTTGTCATATTTAACCTCGTTTCTTTTTTTTTTTTCCAGTGAAGATAAGAAACTGTCTGAAGGCATTGGGAAAGTGGAATTTTGAGCTCAAAATGTAATTAACTTATTTCGTTAATGTGTGTTTACTATTCTCTTCTCTTGGGGCACAGATTGGGCAGAGGATTTAATGATTTTCCCTTGGCAGAAGATGTACATTTGTTCTGAACCATCTGAGTTGTGAGTTTGGATTTCTGTGGAACCCAATTTCATTTCCCTATTTTTTAAAATTAGTTCAGATAGCAAGATTCAAAATATTTTCACTCCAGGATTTTAAATGGTGGCAATTATATAGGCAGTGTTCTAAAAAAGGAAATGCAGATTCTTCCCCCCACAGCTCGAAGAGCAAATCCTAAAATAAGGCCTGAAAAGTAATCTCCAAATCTCCTGCCTGGCACTGCTCTTGTCATTGCATATGATAAAGAACAGGATTTTGCCGTAAAATTCTTGAGGCATCTTGGAAAATGCCTCATATATGTTTAGTTTGAGGAACCAAGAGAGAGTTTTATTTTTTTAGCATTTCATCAATATTCTTGGTTTGTACAAAAGATTTAGGGCTTGTCAGGCTTTTTGTCTGATGGTTCTGATTTGCATTTCTTTTAAATTATTATTTTATTTTTCCGAGAGAGAGCAAGTTCCTTCCCCAAGTAGCAAGTGATCAGGCTACCTCTTGTGGGGCCCAGGTCAACTCAAATATTCATATTGCTGGATTTCTCACAGCTAGCTCAAAGCTGCAGTACTTACGCTGGCCAAGTCTTGATCAGGTTCCTTTCTCTGAAACTTTGTGTTGCAGAGCTTCTGGCACCAGTTGCCTCTTCTCTTTACATTAATGCAGTTCTGGAATAGGAAAACTGCTTCCTTTCCACCTCACCAATAATACACTTCCAAAGCTGTCTTGGTTCAAATTTAAATTTCTCAGAGACTCAAATATAGTTGATAGAACTAGTGACAATTTATACGATGCCCTTCCCTCTTCCCCATTCTTTCCCAAAGAAAATGAATTAGATGGAGAGAGAGGAAAGGTATGCAGACCCAAATAAATAATCTCACTGTGATTTGGAAGTTAAAAGAAGAAAAGTTTAACAATAAATACAAGGTATATGGGGTTGGGAACTTACAAAAATACAGGGAAGGTAAAACAAGGTACAAAATACGTCAATATAAAACCAGATTTGATGGCAATGGGTTTTGTCCGTCTAGTGTTGATGATGGTGTTATGGAGGCAGGAATTAATTAGGCCAAGTCAGGAATTTATAAAAATAGAGTTATTTTATTTCCCAAAAACCCGCCCCCAGAACTATATATAGAAGATAATTTATATTTAATTAGCAGGTTCTTTCTTGGTTGTTTGAGAATATCTACACAATAGGATGCCACAGGTAACCTTGACTAATTTTAAGTCAGTAATTGGAAAAGGATTTGTGCTATTAAATATATAGCGTTCCCCACTATCAAAATAGGCTGAGCCGTAGGCTACTCACGACAGCTGGCTTGAAAAGAAGGATGATTCAAAGGTCTGTCCTGTGGTCTTTTCAGCAACCTTCAGAGTCATTAAGAAGCGATAAGCCACACAATAAGGACGCTTAAAGTGAAGTCCTTCAGGGCTTGTCTTCGGAGTGTCAAAGGCTCCGTGTGTAGAAGTTATCCAGGTGGGGGGAGAAGAACTCCAAGCAGGCATACCAAGGCGGGAACACGATCCAAAATGGGGACGAACTCCACGGTAGGAGCACCCCAAGGCGGGAACCCCTCGATATTTATACCCTTCTTCAAACAAAGAGCAGAGTTACCACTTCCTAGGCGCGAAAAACACACAGCCAATCCTCAGCTGAGTGCAGCGCGGGCCCGGCACGGGGCACTCCTCGTGCCGGAAAGGTCCCCCCTGCTCCCCCCAACTCCACGCCTGCAGGGCAGGGGGGAGAAACAGGTCTTTTTGCGCCTTTTCCTTTCCCATTCAAACCACAGAGGGAGAGGAAATTTCTGGGGTACACGGGACCTCCAGGACAAATGGCCATGTGGTAAGACAAAGAGCAGCAGGAAATAGGAATGGTGATGCTGACAGGGAGGGAGGGAGAGAGAGAACAGGAAGTCTCCCTTCTTTTATGGATTTTAGACAGGAAGAGGGAGTGGACTAACCATCACCTGGTAGTGTTCAGACGCACCCCTGGGGAGGGGTCAAGACAACTTGGGGGTCAGGTTCAAGTTCACTCCTCCCAGGAGGGGTTAACGCTTTACAAACAGCGAAACACAGAACAGTCAGGAAGGGACATCACGGATTACCCAGTTCCAGCCTCCCCTGCCATAGGCAGGGACACTTTCCACTACATAAGTTGCTCAGAGCCACATCCAGCCTGGCCTTAAAAACTTCCAGGGATGAGGCTTCGACCACCTCCTCGGGCAACCTGTTCCAGGGTCTCACCACTCTCATGGTGAAGAACTTCTTCCTAACATCTAGTCTGAATCTACCCACTTCTAGTTTTGCTCTGTTCTCCCCAGTCCTATTACTACCTGACTACCTCAGCAGCTTCCTTGTAGCCCCCTTCAGATACTGGAAGGCCACAATAAGATCTTCTCTGAGCCTTCTCTTCTCCAGACTGAGGAACCTCAACTCTCTCAGTCTGTCCTCACAGTAGAGGTATTCCAGCCCTCTGATCATCCTCATGGCCCTTCTCTGGACATGTTCTGCATATCCAGATCTTTCTTTTAATAGGCTCCAGAACTAGATGCAGTGCTCCAGGTGTGGTCTCACTAGAGTGATGCAGAGGGGCAGAGTCACCTCTCTTGACCTGCTGGCTACACTCCTCTTAATGCAACCCAAGATATGTTTGGCTTTCTGGGCTGTAAGTCTATCTGAAACCTGTCAGAATGTAAGTTTAATAGAAGCTTTTTCTGTCTATAGGTGTCTATAATGTTTGGTGGAAATTTTCATGGTGAAATCTAATTGTTCTTTTAAGGTATCTGCAGGCTATAAGTGTTGAATTGCTGCTGAAAGTGTTTTTAACAGGAGACCACAATATCCACCAAAGTACATCAGCTGCTACATCATGAAACTGATTTTGTTCCAGTTTCTGGAGTTAAAACATGGGGACACTCTTGAGTCTGTATAAGGTATATGGCATATGTATTTGTATCTGTAAAAGGCTTATTCATACAAGGGGCTAACTGAGCAGCCTCTAAAACAACCTGAGCCTAAAGCTGTAAGGAAAAATGCTTTAATTGTTTTAAAGCGTATTTGTTAAGTTTGCTTAAAGACATTTGATTGTGTGTTTTGGCTTGCTCCTGCAGTTGGCTTTATGATGAGAGAGAGATTAATGTGGACCCAGATATGCAGTTAAAACCTTGCTGCTCCTTGAAGCTTCCTGTTCTGTTCTTTATAGGTCATAGAACCACAGAATGCATCAGATTGGAAGGGACTCTTGAAAGTCCAGCCTCCCTGGGAGGGGTCATAAATTTGTAGAGTGGTATGGATTGGAAAGGACCTTAAGAATCATCTAGTTGAACACCTCCAGGGAGGGGACATCCACAACCTCCCTGGGTAGCCTGCTCCGGTGTCCCCCACCCTCACTGTAAAGAACTTCTTCCTAATATCCAGCCTAAATCTGCCCTCCTCAAGCTTCATTCCATTCTCTTTGACTAGATCAGGTTGCTGTGGGCCCTATCAAGTCTGACCTGGAATGTCTCTAGGGTTGGGGCCTCCACCACACCTTTGGGCTACCTATTTGAGTATTTCAGTACCCATATGGTGAAGAATTTCCTCCAAATGTTCAAAGGACAACAGGTCTTGGGCTGTTCCCCAGTTTGCAGGCTTGCTTTTTGCCCTTTTCAGCAGCATTTTCTGTCTCATGTCCTGTTCACTTGTCCTTAACTTCTTGGTTAATTGCTGGCTGTGGCAGGAAGGAGTGAAGAGGTGGCCATAAGGATTGCCTGGGAGATGTGGACAGGGAGGATGGGGATGTGACCTGAGCAGGTGGAGTAGTTTAAGGCTTATCATAAAATTCCAGTAAGAGACATCGGGACTGTTCAGAAAGTTCAGTACAGAATGTAAATAAATTAGAGCATTGGTTGTAAAAGAATAATAATGATCAAGTAGCTATCATTCATTGGTTTGCTAAGAGGAATAAAATGGCAATGTATAAACAATTCTGCTGTCTTGGCTCTTGGGCTCTGGCTTTGTAGCTCTTCCTTCTCCTCTCTGACTCCTCCAAACCGTGTGCTAGCCATTTGCTGATAGCAGATGAGGTCTTGCTGGTTTTCTATCTGAGGGGGAGAGAAGAAGGTGGCATTGGCCTCTTCTGAGCTTTCTTTGTGCAGGGTGGGGGAAAGGATTAATTTGGAGCTTTTTTTTCTGCTGCCCTGCAAACAGAGCAAGGCAAACTGTTTAACTGGATGTTAACCACTGACTTGAATTACCTGCTTTGGTTTCTGAAATGAAAAAAGAAGTTGCGAAGAAGTGGTATAAATAGCACTACTACATGAGCTGACGGTGTGCATATGCAGCCAGACAGCAACAGGGTGCTGGGCTGCAGCAAGAGCAGTGTGGCCAGCAGGGCAAGAGAGGGGATTCTGCCTCTTTACTCTGCTCTCCTGAGACCCCACCTGGAGTACTGTGTACAGTTCTGGAGCCGCCAACACAAGAAGGACATTGAACTGTTGGAGCGAGTCCAGAGGAGACTACAAAGGTACTCAGAGGGCTGCATCAGCTCAACTATGAGGACAGGCTGAGAGTTGGGGCTCTGCAGCCTGGAGAAGAGAAGGCTTCCAGGAGACCTTGTAGTGGCCTTCCAGGCTCTGAAGGACGCCTAGAGGAGGGCTGGGGAGGGACTATTTACAAGGTCTTGTAATGACAGGATGAGGGGTAAGGGTTTTAAACTGTAAAAGGGAAGATTTCAACTAGATGTTAGGAAGAAGTTCTTTCCAGTGAGGGTGGTGAGACACTGGCACAGGTTGCCCAGGGAGGTTGTGGATCACAGAATTGTGATTGAAGGTTGGATGAGACCTTGAGCAACCTGTTCTAGTGGGAGGTGTCCCTGCCTGTGGCAGGGGCTTGGAACTGGATGAGCTTTGAGGTCTCTTCAAACCTAAACCATTCTATGATTATAAATAACTTTATACCAGAGAACATTTTGTTTCTTAATGTCCTGGCAGTGTAGCACACAAGACTGGAGTCTCCAGGAGTTTGTTGTTGTTTTTTTTAAATGTTGTCTTTTTACAAAATATCATTCATTGTAACAAAAAAAAAAAAAAAAAAGTGATAGATTGTTTAGATTTGCTTAAAAGTGATACTCTGGAAACTTAGTGTAATAACATATAGAATGTTATGCCCTTATACCTGAGCAGTGAACAGCTGTTTATGCAAATAAAACAGAGGTTTTCATGGACTTTTTTCAAAGTGCTGCTTATACATGATATATTCTTAAAAAATACTTAGTTGCTGCTCAGGTTAGCAGTGGAATTTAATCCTGAATAGAATTGGGGCTTGCTGGTTCTTTGCATTGATTTTTCTCATAGTTGTGATGATTTTTCTGACAGTGTTAAGGAAATGTTTTCCTTTATAAGGAAGAAAAACCAAGAAGGCTCTGGGTAAACCTAATTGCCAAGAAGGGAAGAGATGTTAGGAAGAAGCTCTTTACTATGAGGGTGGTTGAGCACTGGGACATGTTGCCCAGAGAGACCCCATCCCTGGAGATACTCAGTGTGAGGCTCAACAGGGTTCTGGGCAAAATGATCTAGTTGAGAATGTCCCTGATGACTTCAGGGGTGTTAGACTAGGTGACCTTTGTCAGTCCCTTTCCAAGCTGGGTGATTCTATGATATTAATTGTAGTTCTGCTGTGCAAATGAGCAGCAAAGTCATAGAATCAACCTGTTTGGAAAAGACCTTTGAGATCATAGAGTCCAAATTATCACCTAACCCTTCTAATTAACTAAACTATGGCACTAAGAGCCTCATCCAGTCTCCTTTTAAACACCTCCAGGGACGGTGACTCCACCACCTTCCCAGGCAGCTCATTCCAATGCAAATCACTCTTGCTGTGAAGAACTTCTTCCTAACATCCAGCCTAAACCTGCCTTGGTGCAGCTTGAGGCTGTGTCGTCTTGTTCCGCCTGGGAGAAGAGACCAACCTCACCTGGCTATAGCGGCCTTTCATGTAGTTGTAGAGAGCAATGAGGTCTCCCCTGAGCCTCCTCTTCTCCAGGCTGAACACCCCCAGCTCCCTCAACCTCTCCTCACAGGGCTGTGCTTCAGCCCCCTCACCAGCCTTGGTGACCTTCTCTGGACACGTTCAAGCACCTCAACATCTTTCTTAAATTGAGAGGCCCAGAACCGGACACAGGACTCAAGGTGTGGCCTGACCAGCGCTGAGTGTAGGGGCAGAATGACTTCCCTCGTCTTGCTGGACACACTAGTCCTGATTCAGGCCAGGATGCCATTGGCTTTCTTGGCCACCTGGGCACACTGGTGGGTCCTGTTCAGTTGCTGCCGGCCAGTATCCCCAGGTCCCTCTCTGCCTGTCCGCTCTCCATCCGTTCTGTCCCAAGCCTGCAGTGCTGCATGGGGTTGTTGTGGCCAAAGATCAGAACCTGTCACTTGGGCTTGTTAAAACTCATGGCACTTGACTGTGTCCATGGATCCAAACTGTCCAGGTTCCTCTGCAGAACCCTCCTGCCCTCTAACAGATCCACACATGCTCCCAACTTGGTGTCATCTGCAAACTTACTGATGCTGGACTCCACCCCTGCATCCATATCATCAGTGAAGATATTAAACAGGACTGTGCCCAGCACTGATCCCTGGGGCACACCACTGGTGACAGCTGCCAACTGGATGTGGCTCCATTCACCACCACTCTCTGGGCCTGGCCCTCCAGCCAGTTCTGAACCCAGCACAGAGTGCCCCTGTCCAAGCTAAGGGCTGTGAGCTTGGCCAGGAGTTTGCTGTGGCAGACAGTGTCAAAGGCCTTGCTGAAGTCCAAGTAGAATAATGCATCCACAGCCTTCCCCATGTCCACCAGGTGCTCACCTGGTCATAAAAAGAAATCAAATTGGTCAGGCAGGACCTGCCACTCCTAAATCTGTGCTGGCTGGGTCTGATCCCCTGGCCATCCTGTAGGTGCCCTGTGATTGCACTCAGGATGATCTGCTCCATTGTCTTGCATGGCACTGAGGTCAAGCTGACAGGTCTGTAATTTTCTGAGTCCTTCCAACCCTTCTTGTGGATGGGCACCACATTGGCAGCTTCCAGTTTTTACGGACCTTTCCAGTGAGCCATGACTGTTGATAAATGAAGAGTGGCTTGGCCAGCTCATCCGCCAGCTCTCTTAACACCCTACGATGGATCCCATCAGGTCCCATAGGCTTGTGAGGATCCAAAGTCATCTGGCACCTGTTTGCTTGACAAATTGTGAATGTGAGTGAACATGTAGAATTAAGAATTAGAAAACCACTTTTAAAGGATAACTTCTAAAGGTTTATGGAACTGTGACCCTAATGGCCTGATGAGCAGAGAGAAGAGTGTTGCTGCCAACAGGATGTCACAAGTACTTGGGAGTTTCTTTTATGAAACACTTTTAAGAGCTCATGGGTATGGAAATGTCAAGGCAACATAATTAAAAAAGCTCTACTGAACTAGTAGCTGTAGCATTGTGCTGGCAGCCACAGGTGGTAATAGAGTGTGGCCAGGGTGGATGCGCTTTATACATAGCTGGGAAGTAAAAAAGAAAAGCAGAGTTTTCCACTGTATTTGTATTTGAGGGGAAAGTGCATCTAGGTATGCAAAGGATCAAATACCCAACGTATTTCACACAGAAAGGAAATATTACCCAACAGTAGCAACAATGACAGTGACTAAAGATAAGAGGAGGTTGGAGAAGGAGAATGACAATTCAGGGACAGAGGTTCGCCTGTCACTGTCAGCAGATTGGTGGTGCCATTGCTTGTTCAGATTCTTACACTGTGAATTCTTGGACAAGTTTTGCTCCCCCTCCCCTTGAAGATGTGTAGTGAGAGACAATGGACACAACCTGGGACATGGGAAACCTGATCAGGTACAAGAGAAAAGTTAAAAATATGAGGGTGGTCAAATGCTGGAAGAAGTTGCCAGAGAAACTGTGGGATCTCCATCTTTGGAGGTGCTAAAACATGACTGAGCAGCCTTGATCTACTTGGCTGTGCCCCTAAGCAGGTGTAGGACTAAACGTCTCTTCCATCCTCAGTCAATGTTACGATTCCATGCTGGAGCTGTAGGAGTGGCTTTTAATTCAATAGAATCATAGAGTCAACCAGATTGGAAGAGATCTCTAAGATCATCCAGTCCAACCCATCACCCAGCCCTATCCAGTTACCTAGACCATGGCACTAAATGCCTCATCCAGTCTTCTTGAACACCTCCAGGGGTGGTGACTCCATCACCTCCCTGGGCAGCCCATTCTAATGGCAGATCACTCTCTCTGTGAAGAACTTCCTCCTAACATCCAGCCTATACTTCCCCCGGCACAACTTGAGACTGTGTCCCCTTGTTCTATTGCTGGT
Organism: Tricholaema leucomelas; assembly: GCA_013400475.1. Lineage (NCBI taxonomy): Eukaryota > Metazoa > Chordata > Aves > Piciformes > Lybiidae > Tricholaema lacrymosa > Tricholaema leucomelas. The sequence continues at coordinate 32,945 of WAAF01014686.1, forward strand.
TGTCTGGGAGAAGAGACTAACCCCCACCTGGCTACAACCTCCCTTCAGGTAGACAGCAATGAGGTCTGCCCTGAGCCTCCTCCAGGCTAAACAACCCCAGCTCCCTCAGCCTGTCCTCATAGGGTTTGTGTTCCAGGCTCTTCACCAGCCTTGTTGCTCTTATCTGGACACCTTCCAGCACCTCAATATCTCTCTTGAATTGAGGATCCCAGAACTGGACACAGTACTCAAGGTGTGGCCTGACCAGTGTTGAGTACAGGGGAAGAATAACCTCCCTTGTCCTACTGGCCACACTGTTCCTGATACAGGCCAGGATGCCATTGGCTCTCTTGGCTACCTGGGCACACTGCTGGCTCGTCTTCAGCCTACTATCCACCAGTAGCCCCAGGTCCCTTTCTTCCAGGCTGCTCTCCAGCCACTCTGTCCCCAGCCTGTGGTGCTGCTTGGGGTTGTTGTGTCCAAAGTGCAGAACCCTGCACTTGGCCTTGTTCAATTTCATCCCGTTGGCCTCTGCCCACCCATCCAGCCTGTCTAGGTCCCTCTGCAGGGCTCCTACCTTCCAACAGATCAACACCTGCTCCTAGCTTGGTGTCATCTGCAACCTTACTGATGCTGGACTCAATCCCCTGGTCCAGATCATCAATAAAGATGTTGAACCGGACTGGGCTCAGCACCGATTCTTGGGGAACGCTACTAGTGACTGGCTGCCAATTGGGTGTGGCACCATTCACCACCACTCTCTGGGCCTGGCCTTCCAGCCAGTTCTTGACCCATATCAGAGTGAATCTGTCCAAGCCATGGGCTGCCAGCTTGGCCAGGAGCTTGTTGTGGCCTACGGTGTCACAGGCTTTGCTGAAGTCCAGGTAGACTACATCCACAGCCTTCCGCACATTCACCAAGTGGGTAATCTGATCATAAAAGGAGATGAGGTTGGTGAGACAGGACCTGCCCTTCCTAAACCCATGCTGTCTGTGCCTGATCCCTTGGCCATCCTGTAGGTCCAAATCCCCTGCCAGAGCAGGATCACCTGTATCAGATCACACATGTCCAGGTGAGTTTTGAATATCTCCAGGGAGGAAGACTCCATAACCTCCCTGGGCAGCCTGTTCCAGTGTTATGTCATCCTCACAGAGAAAAAATTCTTAAGTTTCCATGAAATTTCCTGTGCCTTGACTTCCACCCATTGCACCCTGTCCTGTCATTGGGCATCATTCAGCAGAGCCTGGCTCCATTCTCTTGGCACTCACCCTTTGCATATTTATAAACATTGATGAGGTCACTTCTCAGGCTCCTCCTTTCCAAGCATCAAAGTCCCAGCTCCCTCAGGCTCTCCTCGTAACAGAGATGGTCTGTTCCCTTCATTATCTTTGTGACTCTGTGCTGGACTCTCTCAAGCAATCCTGAGGCCTTTCTTGAACTGAGGGGCCCAGAACTGGACACAATATTCCAGATGCAGCCTCACCAGGGCAAAGTGTAGGGAGAGGATAACCTCTCTTGACCTACTAGCCACAGCCGTTTTTAATCTACCTCAGATGATGCCTGGCTGGCAGGGATGGTGCCTCCACCAGCTCTCCCTGGGGATCTCCCCATCTCTCGGTGGTCTGAAATAACAGTGCTTGCTTTAGCTCTCAGGAACAAATAAATCAAGTGCAACTGCTGAATCTATTTCTGCTTTTTAGGGATTCCTGAACTGAGTCATGCAATTCATAGTCAGTGACCCAGCTTGTAATTAAGAAAGATGATGCTCTTGAACCTCTCCACATCTAAGTCATATTTAGCCCTTACTCACCACAAATCATAGGCATTATCAGCAGTATTTTACTGAGTACACTTTTTCATATTATAAATTGCTGCAGTATATAATCTTAATTTTGGAAAGGCTTTTGAAAGGTACTCAGGAGGGCTAGCAGCAGAGGAATTGATTTGTTGTCATTAGAACAGCATTATGCAGAGGCAAGAAAAAGCTGAGCCTCTCTTTGTTATGTGCTGTACTCTTGCATTACTGGAGATGCAGATTGTTGCAAAGAGGGGAAAAAAAGGAATAAGCCGTAAAATCTATCTTCCTCTGCCTGCAGAGCTCTCACACTGTGGAGTGAATAGTGTCTGCTCTCATAGTTTGAATGTTTCCAGGAAATTGGTAAGGCACTTTTCATCTTTTCATGCATGGAGTGGGTCCATAAGGGGCCACCAAGATGATCAGTGCTGGGATAACGCTCTTATGAGGGCAGGCTGAAAGAATTGGGGCTGTTCAGCATGGAGAAGAGAAGGCTCCAAGGAGACCTGTATCAGAAATTAATAACTGATTATGAATTATGACTATTGAGTTCTGTATGAATATTATTTTTTATTATTAACATTAAAAATCAGGAAAATTCCCTGAGGTTCTTTAGTTTTTTGGATGACAAGAGGCAATTGCATAGAACTAAACAGTTTAAACAATCAGAACTTGGAAAAACAATAACACAAGAACAGAAAAAATTCTAACTAATGCCTATGAAGTCTTGGCACTCACTCCAGCATATACTCACAATGCCTTTGGTCCCTGATTAAGTCTTCTATATGAAAAATGTTTTCAAACTCGCACTGATCCCGGGGTAAAATACAAATTTCAGGCAGAGGAGGAAGGAGGTGGTGCTGAGCCCCTAGTGTGAGCTGCAAACACGTGGCCGCCTGTTAACGAACCGCAAATGAGGAGATGCTCCGTGCAGACAAAGGCAGGGTGCAGAATGGCTAGTGTAGAAAGGCTACATACAGACAGGCTAAAGTAGAAAGGCAGAATGTAGAAAGGCACGGTTTCTAAATCATCCCCCTTTATATGTATTATATACTTGATTTTGAAATCAGACTGGCCGATGGATGCTAGCACCATTGTTCTGGCCAATGAATTCAAACCTTCGTGCCTCTTTTGACTACACAGGCATGTTGAGGGCAGCACAAGACACCCGACACAAGGTGCTAAGTCCCCTAGCCCTCAAAGCTTTGCTGGGGCGAAACCCTTATTGTTTGCTCTTCTACTCACTCCCGGACCCCTGCACGACAGGATGAGGAGAGCAAGGGTTAAACCTGCCCGACAGGATTTATGCCCTACCAGGACAAGACCTTCTAAATACTTTTCAATATGTGGAGGGCAATCACAGAAACACCCAGGTTGGCAAAGCCCCTCAGTATCACCAAGCCCAACCTATACCCCTACTCTACCAGATTCACCTTAAGCCATATCCGTAGGCACCATGTCCAAACGACCCTGAAACACATCCAGGAGTGACTCCACCACTTCCCTGGGCTGCTCATACCGGTGCCTGACCACTCTCTCTGTGAAAAACTTTTTCCTAATGTCCAGTCTAAACCTACCCAGCTTCAGCTTGAGACCATTCCGTCTTGTTCTGTCGCTATTTACTTGTCAGAAGAGACCAGCAGCAGCCTCTCCGCAATGTCCCTCCAGGTAGTTGTAGACAGCAATGTTGTGTCCCCTCAGCCTCCTCTTTTTCACACTTACCAGCTCCTTCAGTCACTCCTCATAAGATGTAATTTTCCAGACCCTTCACAGCTTCCTTGCCCTTCTCTGGACCCACTCCAACACCTCCACATCTCTCTTGTGTCATGGTGCCCAAAACTGAACACAACACTCGAGGTGTGTCCTCGCCAAAGCTGAGTTCAAGGGGACAGTCACCTCCCTGCTCCTGCTGGCCACAGCATTTTTAATCCAAGCCAGAATGCCATTGGCTTTCTTGGCTGCCTGGACACACTGCTGGCTCATATTCATCTCCTGTCTATTGCAACCTCCAGATCCCTTTCTGCCAGGCAGCTCTCCAGCCACACTGCCCCAAGCCTGTAGCATTTCTTGGGGTTGTTGTGACCCAGATACATTTGGCCTTGTTGAATTCCAAGTCCCTCTGAAGAGCCTCTCTATCCTTTTTCAAATCAACACTGCCACCTAACTTGCTGTCATCTGCAAGCTTACAGCTGACACTGTCTATGCCTGAATGAAGGTTGTCAATAAAGATATTAAAAAGAAGTGGTCCCAACACAGATCCTTGAGGAACACCACTAGTGTCCAGACACCAGCTGGGTTTAACTCCATTGACCGTCACTCTCTGGGTCCTGCTGTCCAGCCAGTGCTTTATCCAGGAGACAGTATGCTCAACCAAGGCATGGGTAGCCAACTTGTCTACAAGATTTTTTTGAGGATCTACAAGAAGGCTGGGGAGGGACTGTTTAGAAGGTCTTGGAGTGATAGGATGAGGGGCAGTGGTTTGAAACTGGTGCAGGGGAGATTTAGATTGGACACAAGGAGGAAGCTCTGCACAATGTGAGTGGTGAAATACTGGAATAGGTTGCCCAGGGGTGTGGTTGAGACACATTCAAGATCAGACTTGATGTGGCCCTGGGCAACCTACTCACTGCAGGGGTGTTGGATGAGATACCCTTGAGGGTCCTTCTCAACCCAATGAAATCTGTGAATCTGTGCTTACAGGTTGATTTTCCTCGTATAATGGCTTAGTGTGCTAGTTTGAGCCTAGCTAGCA
>WAAF01014687.1:0-95024 GCA_013400475.1 Tricholaema leucomelas
AGGGTTTGTGTTCCAGGCCTCTCACCAGCAAGATGGCTCTTTGTACCTAGACCTACATTCATAAGTTATGATATAAAGACATAAGCTATCCTCTCTTCTGTGACTCTCTAACATATGCTGTTGAGTTGACCTCTCTTCCAGGCCACACGGGAGAGGGAGAGATCCCAGGCTTACATCAATGTGATGCATAATGGTCAATCTGTTTATTGAAGCTAAGCCTGATACCTATAGAGTGGAGTTCAGTACAGGGGCCTGTACTTTGATAGGCTTACACGGGCAGAAATGGGCTGTCCACATGCACAGAGGCAGACCTGACCAACTACCCCCTTAATTCCCCTTTGCAGCAACTTAGCCACAACATTGCTTGTTCCCAGGGCTGAGCAGCCTGCCTCCTTGCAGCTCAGCTACAGATAGCAGCTTCTCTGCCAGCCTCCTAAGACCACTTGCAACTGTGCCTCCTTCTCAGAATGACCTAAGTTTGTTCTGTTACTCTGCCTGTTCTTTTCAGTTCTGCTCAAACCCCAACAATATGCCAAAAGGCCACACCCTGAGTACTGTGTCCAGTTCTGGACCCCCCAGTTCAAGAGAGATGTTGAGATACTGGAGCGTGTCCAGAGAAGGGCGACAAAGCTGGTGGGAGGCCTGGAACACAAACCCTATGAGAAGAGGCTGACAGAGCTGGGGGTGTTTAGCCTGGAGAAGAGGAGGTTCAGAGGTGACATTATTGTTGCCTACAACTACCTGAAGGGAGGTTGTAGCCAGGTGGGGGTTGGTCTCTTCTCCCAGGCAACCAGCAACAGAACAAGGTGGGACGGTCTCAAGTTGTGCTGGGGGAGTCTAGGCTGGATGTTAGGAGGAAGTTGTTGCCAGAGAATGTGATTTGCCCTTGGAATGGGCTGCCCAGGGAGCAGGCCGTCCTCACCAGGGAGGTGATGGAGTTGCCATCCCTGGAGGTCTTTTCACATGACTCCCTCCCCTGGATAATTAAGCTGAGACAAGGAGATCTTGGCTTTTCAAAAATATTGGTGAGTTTTGAACACTTAAGGCTCTCAGGAAAAATAAAGTTCATCAGCTATATATAAATTTTTCCCCTGTATTAAATGCTTGCTTGTGGTAAAAGTTTACTACAGAGACACCTCTTGAGTTGTTGAAATTCACTATAATTGTTTAAGTCAACATTTCATTGAAGTGATGCTGCAGAATTTATGCTTCAAAATCTGTTCTTAAATTCTGTCTTTGTTTGAAAAAGTGTATGTTACCTTACAAAAAGAGTATTTGTTTAGCTGTTTGGATCTGTTGTGACAGAATAGTTCATCACATAGCAGGAAACTCAGTGAAATATTCAGGTACTTTATCATATTCACCTACTTTCTTTTCACCCTAAGCTCAGCTTTGGTTACCTCGAGCTATTGGTGTTCCCTGTCTCACTCAAGAATGAGCACAACTTGTTAGCAATGATATTTTGGGCAGCAATGCAGAGAGTAACTTGAAAAATAAAACTTCAGCATGACATCAGTTATGCAGAAACTCCCAGATGCATGCAAATGAATGCAAAGCTCTTGGTAATTTTTGCTAGTAAAACATTTTGGAAGGCTGCTATCTGTGTGGGATGATGCCAGTCTGTGAAACACTGTGATGAACTGTTAGGTTGAGTTATTCCATAAGGAACTCAGCAATGGAGGAAGTGCTTCAAGATTTGGTAAATAATGCTAAGGTTTAATTACTTCCTTAGAATATGTCACTGTCACTATTTCCAGACTAGTATTTATTTTTCTCTTTTAAACCCAGTCTATTAAATGTTTTTAGGAGTATATGATATGGCTTGGAAATCAGATGGAATTTATAGACACATAGTTAAAAGATTTTCATGTCTTTCCTAATGATTAAAGGGGGGGGGAAGATGATTCTGCCATGCTTTGATGTATGGCAATATCATCTACAGCTTAATTGCATGGAACTGACTGTGCTTCTTATTTACAAATTCTTTTTTCCAGACAGCAATGAGGTGCAACCTTCTTGCATTTTTCATGTAGATTTTAAGGGTTCAGATTTATTTCTATTTTTTTTCTCTTAAAGTATATTGATATTTCAATTATTTCTCTTATTTCTAGTGGTTTTTAACTAATATTTCAGTGGATCCTCTCTGTCACCACTCTTTAATGTCTGGCTGACAGTCTGATCTATGCAAAAATAATTTATAGAATAGAGTAGAATAGAATCAATCAGGTTGGAAGAGACCTCCAAGATCATCCAGTCCAACCTAGCACCCAGCCCTATCCAGACAACTAAACCATGGCACTAAGTGCCTCATCCAGTCTTTTCCTGAACACCCCCAGGGATGATGACTCCACCACCTCCCTGGGCAGCCCATTCCAAGGGCAAATCACTCTCTCTGTGAAGAACTTCCTCCTAACATCCAGCCTATACTTCCCTCGGCACAACTTGAGGCTGTGTCCCCTTGTCCTGTTGCTGGTTGCCTGGCAGAAGAGACCAACCCCCACCTGGCTACAACCACCCTTCAGGTTATGGATTGAAGTGACTGTGTATAATACAAACAGTGATGTGACAATGTCTACACATTTGGAATTGAGATGTGGTTATGTTTGGGGCTATTTTTTGTGCTTAACAAACAGCTCTCTTGATTGTTTACCTCCCTTCCCCCTCCTCCTCCCCCCCTTCTCTTCTGTTTTTTTTACACTACCTTTAGTGTAGCCAGCAACTTGGTTTTTGCTTTACTAAGTGCAAAGTCTATCGCTACTTGCTTTTCTTTCTCTCAGATGCATCTTCTCATGGATGAATTTTGCCTCAAAATTTGGAGAGAGGGTGCCTAATTACTATCTAAAAAGGAGGCACCATAAACTCTATTATTCTAACGAGTCATTACTTTCAATTACTTTCAACATGGTGACCTTCCAGACTGGACTCTTTCTTTGAGAGACTTCCTGAAATCAAGCCAGTGACAGCAGTTGAGTTGTAAGAAGCTGAAAAATTAGTCTCATAATCTGTGATGGAGTCACCATCCCTGGAGGTGTTCAAACAAAGGCTGGATGAGGCCCTTAATGTCATGGTCTAGTTGATTGGACAGGGCTGGGTGCTAGGTTGGACTGGATGATCTTGGAGGTCTCTTCCAACCTGGTTGATTCTATGATTCTGTGTACTCAGTCAAAAATTCTTAAGTATTTTTTTTTGTGTGTTCATGAAGGTGAAAGTATCTCTGTATTTATCCAAAGTTTTTTTTTTTCCCCCCATAGTCTATCATGGAACACTTTTTTCTAATTAAAGTAATAAATTCTCAGAAGTGACAAGTTTACTCAAGCAATGAAAAAATAATAAGGCTTTGCCCCTCTAAACGAGCTCTTGAAATGGTGATATTAATATTAGTGCTGGAAATGTTTTATTCCTGACATCATTACAATTATTGACTAGTTGACACACTCATGTTGGCTTTGGTTCAGGGATGAGTTGCTGACTTAATTGTCATGGGTCTTCAGGTAGTACTTCCCATTTAAACAGCACAAATGCCTTATTTGATTAAGAATTTTATTATTGTAGCTTATGAGCTCATAAATAAAATATTATGCAAACTAATCCTTTATTAACATGATTTCAAAGGAAGATTTTTCTGATATTAATTCAATCAACTTCAGTGATACATGAAAGAATAGCAGTTTTCATTGTATTGCCATTTTAGTCCAGGCAACTACAATCCATATGCTGTCTGCAGATAGGCAATGATTATTTGTTTAGTGACTACTAGAAAAGGCAACTTTGCTTTCATTTCTACGTGTTCTGTGTTTTGAGGTAGGCAGACATCCTGAACTTGAAACAAAATTGTAAGCCGTGGATCTTCACAGGGTGTTCTGGAGTTAGCAGAAATGAAGCTTTTGACAGTATTTATTATTGTAGACCTTGTTGCTGTCTACAACTACCTGAAGGGAGGTTGTAGCCAGGTGGGTGTTGGTCTCTTCTGCCAGGCAACCAGCAACAGGACAAGGGGACACAGTCTCAAGTTGTGCCAGGGGAGGTCTAGGCTGGATGTTAGGAGGAAGTTCTTCCCAGAGAGAGTGATTTGCCATTAGAATGGGCTATCCAGGAAGGTGGTGGAGTCACTGTCCCTGGTGGTGTTCAGGGAAAGCCTGGATGAGGCACTTAGTGCCATGGTCTAGTTGACTGGATAGGGCTGGGTGCTAGGTTGGACTGGCTGATCTTGGAGGTCTCTTCCAACTTGGTTGATTCTACTCTATTCTATTCATCTGAAAGATAAATTCAAGCCTGTGGTTCCTCCAGTAGCAGCTTTCCCCACTGAGCAGTATCTGACAAAATACTTAGTGTCCTAAGAGCACACAACAGCATAAATTCTATTTTTCCTTTCTTTGTGACATAGAAGAGGTAGGAAATTTGTGCCCACACTTTAAAAGATCATCTTTCCCCCTTATTTCACTTTAGTACAGTACTGAAAGTGATCTCTTCTGGCAAACAGAATTGCCATTTCTGGCATTACATTATCCTTAGAAATGTAATTGTTATGCTGTGATGCTTCTCAGAATACAGCATACACGAAACTGGAGAAGTTCTTAACCATCTTTCCAAATTGCAATCTCATCATTTGGTTATTGGAGTGTCCTGTAGGCAGCAGTGAACTTTGGATCTTTGTTTTAATCATTTAACTTCGACAGGAACACTTTGGTGCATGTGATAGTATATGGGTATGGCTCAGTGATATTATACAGAAAACCGCTTTCTTCTATAGTGGAAAGAGCTCTGATCTATCTCCTAGCAGGTGGCTGGGACTGTGGAACTAAGCTGTTCAAAAAAGCAGTTAGAAGTTTCCTGTTACAATATTTCCTCCAGTTTATAGACATGTGAATCATTCACCTACTTACTGAACATACGGGAAGTATCAGTTTGTTTAGAGATTTCTTGAACACCTCTAGGGATGGTGACTCCCCCACCTCCCTGGGCAGCCCATTCCAATAGCAAATCACTCTCTCTGGGAAGAAATTCCTCCTAACATCCAGCCTATACCTCCCCAGGCACAACTTTACCCTCTTCTGCAGGCTAAACAAACCCAGCTCCCTCAGCCTCTCCTCATAGGGTTTGTGTTCCAGGCCTTTCACCAGCTTCATTGCCCTTCTCTGGACATGTTCCAGTATCTCAACATCTCTCTTGAATTGAGGAGCCCAGAACTGGACCCTGGTAGTCAGGGTGTGGCCTGTCCAGTGTTGAATACAGGGGAAGAATAACCTCCCTTGTCCTACTGGCCACACTGTTCCTGAGAGCCTTTTTGGAATCTGTGGATGAAATGCGTAGGAATGTATCTGTACAACAGGAGTGTTGTGTTCAAGAAAAGACTGGATGGGGCACTTAGTGCCATGGTCTACTTGACTGGATGGAGCTGGGTGATAGGTTGGACTGGATGATCTTGGAGATCTCTTCCAACCTGGTTGATTCTATGAACAGAAAAATGGTTGCACTACAGCAAAATAAAACATCTCCTTTACCAAAAGATTTTTTTTTTTTTTAATTATTACATTTCATATGTTCTTAAAAGGTTTTCCATGAAGTTGCTGCTTTCCGAATCTGCACTTTTCCAGCTGGTCACCAGTACTGGAGTGCAAATCAGGGTCTCACAGTGCAGCAAACAGCGGTTCCTAAACTTACACCTAAATGAGGGCAGATGAAGAGAATGAGATGTGCTTCCTAAGCAATGTTTCAGTAGGTAAGTAATTTTTTTTTCCTACAAATGCAATATTTTCATGAATCTTTCAAAAGCTAAGTGCTTATTTCCCAATAGGTTTTGCTGTAGAAGTTGTAACACCTAATTAAAAATTGTTTTTCTTTGTTCTTTTGGAGTGAGAGTCAGAATTCCTTATGGAAATACCTGTGGGGAGGGGAAAAAGTCTGTCAAGAGGGAACCTACTCCTGCCTCACAAGTAAAACCTCACAAGTGTCTTCAGTTTTAGAGCAGTCACTGCACCTCACGTTCAAGTGATTGAATTGCTAATGGCATTGTCCAATTGTGCTGTTTAGGTCAGCTGTATATATAACACTTCATAAGCAGACAGTTTGTGCTCAGCCAAGCCTGAATCAGGGCCTTGACGGCCTGGAACTGTTCTACCACCCTGTAATCTGCAGTGATCTCCTTTAAGTAACTGCACATGTAGGAAGTTGTCCCCTTGGAATTCTGCTGCTGCTTATGCAAATGGATTAGGAGTTGAAGCAGTGCATAGTGTCTGCCTTTTAGCTCAGAGAATGTCAGTTTAAAAAAAGTAAAATTGAAGAATGTTAGCTTCCTATTCTTTATGTTCTGTCATTTTCTATACTTGTACACTATCATTTGTATAGTGACCAGGATTTCATTTACAGTGCACTAATTCTAAGTGTATCTCCTAGTTGTCTCTAAATATTTGTAGAAATTCAAAGGAGAATGCCATGCACAGAAAAAAACAATATGCAGAAAAGCCATCAGAGAAATAACTTGATATTTCACACCTCCTGTTGTTAGAACATGCTTTCCATGAGAAAGTACCTTCATGTGTTTATTAACAGTCATTTCTACAGGAAGAGTGTGGTATTTTAACATCTGAACCAAGTGGGCTATTCTTCAGCGTCAGTCGTTTGTGGGTTTGTTCTTCGTTGAAGTTTTGTATGAGAAGTATGTGGCTAAAAAGCTGAATAAAAAGCACTGTTTGTGGATTTTGGAATGGTTCACACACCTCTCTTTCCCTTTATTCTAAAAATTAGATGCTTCTTAAATAATTGCAGCTCACCTACTGAATATCTGTTCCTATTTCTAAACAATGATGAATTCATCAGTATTTCTAAATGATGATAAATTCATGAGTATATTGGTCATAGCAACAGGCTGAGAAGACTAAGTCATAAGTTTGTCTCCTTTTTTTTTAATCTTTTTATATTTTGCCAGTGGAAAGCTGTAATGTGAACAGGTTAAATGAATTCAGACTGCATATTTTTGCTTCTGCAATGTTGGACACTGGCTGAGTTTTGCAAGCAACATAGGAGTTCATTTTCTGCTGTTAAATATGTGGTTATTATATTTGATTATGTGTTAGACCTCATTTATTGTGCTTTTATTGCACTCTGAAGAGATCTGATTTATGTTTTAAAATCCTTAAATGTACTTTAGAATATATTAAAAGAGAAAAGATTGTTTGTAAGATATTGAATTCGGTGAAAATAATGTGGGTGGTAACTAAAGCAGTGTATTCAGTACACACATAAAAGTCTGAATTAGAGCTCTGTGTATCTCATTTATCCAGAGCCAAATACACTTGAAAATTATATTAGTGAAAGATCCAGGCCCCAAATATGCATGATATTTTCAAGCTACATTTCCATTACACAGCTGTGGGTTAGCTAAACTCCTAAGCAGAGTAAGCCAGAATTTTCAGGTGGCTTTTCTAGTTTTCTGTCTTTTCCATTATACATCATATTTACACAACTGAAAATATATGTTTGCACATATGCACAGTCTGCATTTATAATACAGATGTCAGTGACTTGGTAAATCTACTTCATGTAGTATTTCAGCAACAGATATAATACTCAGCAAATTACCACATGCTGAAGAGGAAAGAAGAGCATCAGGTTTTGTGCCTTTTGCCTTCTTTACCTGAGAATGTTTGTGCTGTTTCAGTAGAGCTGGAAATAGTTGTATGCATCACCCTGAAAGGGACTCTGTTGAGGTGCTGGAATGTGTCCAGAGAAGGGCAACAAGGCTGGTGAAGGGCCTGGAACACAAACCCTATGAGGAGAGGCTGAGGGAGCTGGGGTTGTTTAGCCTGGAAAAGAGGAGGCTCAGGGGTGACCTCATTGCTGTCTACAACTACCTGAAGGGAGGTTGTAGCCAGGTGGGGGTTGGTCTCTTCTCCCAGACAACCAGCAACAGAACAAGGGGACACAGTCTCAAGTTGTGCTGGGGGAGGTCTAGGCTGGATGTTAGGAGGAAGTTCTTCCGAGAGAGAATGATTGGCATTGGAATGGGCTACCCAGGGAGGTGGTGGAGTCACCATCCCTGGAGGTGTTCAAGAAAAGACTATATGAGGCACTTAGTGCTATGGTCTAGTGACTGGCTAGGGCTGGGTGCTAGGTTGGACTGGATGATCTTGGAGGTCTCTTCCAACCTGGTTGATTTTATTCTATTCTATTCAATATGCTTTTCTAGAACATTTCACATATAGAGTATGATGAAATATGGTAATATCTGTTTTCTGGTTTAAGTTAGCCTTAAAGAAATATAACATAGAATATCATCACAAAGAACATTATATGGCTTGTCCTTCAGTTATGGTCCTTAACCACTCATTTTGATGCAGCATGTGGTCTCATTTAGTCATCAGTAGTCTTAGAACTGGAGCATTTGCTTCAAGGCTTTCTGTGCTATTTTTAGCTCTTCTGTAGTTAAAAACTAGTTGCCAAGCTTTAAGTTACCATAGATGACCATACGTGTATCTCCAAACTGTTAATCATTAACATCTGTGTTCAGGTATTTAGGTAGATAATTTGAGTTGGTGAGATCCGTTTATGAAGCTCTATGAGTGTTTTAGCAGTAATTATGCTCTCCATGTTAATGCTCTGTTCTCCAAGTAAAAATAGAACATTCATGTTTGGTTGATGTTTAAATAATTTTGCTATCAAGGAGAATAATAGAATTGACATTGACAACTTCCCTAATTACTGTACTTGACAAAAAGCCAATGATAATTAGACTTACAAATTGGTTTAAAAAAATTTTTTACACTGTTTGTGATCAGCATAACATGCCTCAGCTGAAATTGTTTGAGTAACTACTAAATTTGGTCTTTAGAAGGAAAGGGAATTATCTTCCCTTTTCAAATTTTGAGTTAAATAATTATATGACCCTAAGATGTCTTTTTGGTTGATTTGGTTTTTTTTGTTCCCTGCATGGGCTCTTGTAAGAGTAAAAATTTTAAGTGAAGAGAATTCTATTGGAAAAGTTTTTAATTCCTTTGTTAAGGAATTTACTGTTCTGTTAACTATTTCTAAATTAAAATGTGGTAGGAGTAGCACAGAATTAAGGCTATATCTTTAATTCCCAGAATTGCCCCCTAAAACTTTGGTATTAAGTGCTTAAACAGCTCCTTCAAAATCTCTCCTAGCTAAATTCTGTAATTGAGTGCAGAAGAAGATACCGCTAATCTTTAGCATGTGCTCTCTAGGGAGCTGTTGGAAATGTTCATAATCTCTTTCTTAATGCCTCTAGTTTCACAAGGCACTGAGAAAAGGGTAAGGGCCTGAAACTTCCTCTTCCCACCTGACAAGGACATCAGAAAGTGCAACCCTTGAAGAAAAGATTGCACACGTGTCTTTAGGGGAGCTGTGAATCGTAACGATTTCACTGTGACTGCCTAGATATTTAAGTGGTGAGAAGGCAGACCAAAAGGACTTACTCTTAAACACTTGAAACTTGTCTGGTTGTAGAGGAATAGTGTGGTGGTTTGGGTGTCCCCCCACACCCCCCCCACTTCAGAAATCACCCAGACTAGACTCAGCCAGCTCTGGAAATATGAATGAAGCTTATATTTACAGCTAGCACAATATGCAAGCAGATATTTACAATCTATACAGCTATAGACAGAAATATACAAGGTAAAAGGTAATACAGAAACACAACAGCCCTCCCAGAAACCTGAGTCCCCAGGAGGGGCTCTCAACCACCTCTCACCTTCCTCCTACTCCTCTCAACCTTACCCCAGTCCCAAGGAAGAATGGAGGTTCGGCCAGGGGGGTTAAGAAGCAAAGGTGGATCAGCCAAACGAAAATGGAGGGTGAGGTTAAAGAGTGAAATGGAGTTCAGCCAGCAGCCGCAGCGAGAGCCAAGTGAACGAAGTGCTGAGAGCAAAGTGAAGTGACTTTGTTTTGCTTTTCCCTTTTTACACATCTCAGCAAGACCATGAGTGAAGTAGACATCACCATTGTTTTCAGAACTGTAATCTAGTTCTCACCAAAACATTCTAGCTAGCTTCAAACTAGCACAAATAGGAAGCCAAAGGAAACCAGACTGGCTCCTGTATGAATAAATACTAATTTATTTCAATCTGATTAGTGGCAGCAGAACTTAATCCAGGTATGCTGACAGAGGTTAAAAATCACAGCTCTTGAAGAAGTTGATATCCAGATATTGATTTTTTCATAGACAGCCTGTCACATTGAAAAATTTGAGTCTACTATAGGGGTTCTACCATAAATAGCTCCTGGAAGCAAGCATTTTGCATCTGAAGATGCAGTGGAAGTTTCAGAGTTGCAAATTCATAAAGACTTTAAAGGGCTATTACATGCTTCCAATATTCTTATAGACAGCTCTGTGGGCACTGTTTGAATATGGAGCTGCCCAGCAGTTAAGTTTAGCCCAAGCTGCTAATACAGCTCTTATATTGTCTGGTCACAGAGACAAGATGCAGCTTCCAGTCACAACTGAGCTTTTTGTCTCTGTCCTCTTCTCATCAGAGAGGGTGACTTTGTTAGCTTTCTGTGTTGTATAGCTGTAAGAGACTATATATGTATATAAAATACATCTATATAAGTAATATATATACACAAAATATCTATATTCCACTTTCATTTTTCTTATTTCCTTTGTATTTCTGTTGCATTACAAATCACACATATTTAGTGGTTCCTGGAAGTAATAATGGAGTAGTTCTGTATCCCATCATCACCCTGCCTTGTAGCAGTAATAGTAGAGAGCTGACTACTTCAGCATCACCTGTATGTGACATACCCAGTGTAGTTTTCTATTGATAATTATATTTCATTTGGAATTTAGAATTTTGATTGCAGTAAGTGAGGGGAAAAAAAAGTTTAAGGACTGAGAAGAAACAGTCTCAGACTAAACCACCAGAGAATATGGCTTGATCAAAGAATTCAAAGATATGAAGCATTTTTCATTAGAGTAAAAGAATCCAGGTCTGGGTTTGTTTGTTTTTTTATATATATATTTCACATTAGTATTATTTTTCAGAACCATTTAATAGGAAACAAGATTTTTACTGACCTGCTGTTCTTGGACAGAAATAAGAGCTGTGAGTGCACCTGCAAGTTTTGTGTTCAGTCAATAATTTGAAGCAAATGTGTAACATATGCTTCACCTTTCTCTATCCTTAAATGTATGCTTTGCCTACAACTAAAAGAGAAGTATCTTTCAGCGCAGTCCTCCTATAAGAATGCAAGGCAACAATGCAATTAATTTTCTTTGACAGTCCCCTAGGATGCTCTTTTTCAACTTGTTGTACTGATATTTTTTTTTTTCAAAAATCCCAAAGGATTCCTGAGCAGATTCTAAATTTGTAGCCTAGGTCCTCTGAGCTAAAATCAACAGAAAGGAACAACTGAGCTGCATTTGTTAGTAAAAATAGAATCATAGAATCAACCAGCTTGGAAGTGACTTCCAAGATCATCCAGTCCAACCTGTCACCCAGCCCTGTCCACTCAAATAGACCACTGCACTAAGTGCCTCATCCAGGCTTTTCTTGAACATGTCCAGGGGTGGTGACTCCACCACATCCCTGGGCAGCCCATTCCAATGCCAATCACTCTCTCTNAATAACCTCCCTTGTCCTGCTAACTACACTGTTCCTGGTCCAGGCCAGGATGCCTGTGCTAGCACAATGCCATTGGCGCACTTGGCCACCTGGGCACACTGCTGGCTCATGTTCAGCTACTATTCACCAGTACCCCCAGGTCCCTTTCTTCCTGGCTGCTCTCCAGCCACTCTGTCCCCAGTCTGTAGCACTGCTTGGAGTTATTGTGTCCAAATTGTAGGACTTGCATTTGGCTTTGTTAAATCTCATCCCATTGGCCTCTGCCCACCCATCCAGCTTGTCAAAGTCCCTCTGCAAGCTTTGTACTTAATGTGAGGTTGCCAGCTTTTCAAAGAATACACAGGGAATAACATCCTATTGCATCACTGAGATCCTCATGCAGTTAAATTCAGCATTATGCTTTTTTGCCACATTTTTCTATCCTTTTACAAAACAAGGGATACAGTCTTTCCTAAGCTTCATAAACTTCAGTGGAGCTGAAAATTGGTTCAGCTCCATTTATCTCAATAAAATTACACCTATTTACCCTAGCAGACTTCAGTGAATATGGCTGAGACATGCTGTACCCAGGATAGATCACTGCTTTTCTTCATTTGTCTCAGTAATACAGTTAAAGGAAAATAAATATGTGGTCAAGAATGGGATGCCAGTAATACAAAGTTGTTAAACTATCAGCTTAACACTTCATTTTAGTATTATGTACTTAAAGCAAATGGCATTGGAGATGTTTATCAGAAGCAATAACCACTGTCATACAAGTTAATTACTTGCAGTGAAGCGATTTTCAGTGTAAGTGGTACATACAGCTTCTAAATCACTTATTCATACCAAAACTGAGCCATTGTTTTGCACTCCTTATATTAATAAGGATTTCATATAGTACACCTACTCTTATTGTTACATTCATGTCAAGAACTCACACAGGTAGCTCCTCTACTAGATTCAGGTAATGCTGCCCTTTCAAGTTTGGCTTTTTTTGGTGTGGTGGTTTGATATTTAGTGTTTCTTGTTTGGTTTGTTATTGGGGGGGTTGTGTTTTGGGGTTTTGTGGGGTTTTTTTTAGTGAATTTTAGAACAGAACAGAATAGAATTAACTAGGTTGGAAGATCATCCAGTCCAACCTATCACCCAGCCCTATCCAGTCAACTAGACCATGGCACTAAGTGCCTCATCCAGGCTTTTCCTGAGCACCTCCAGGGATGGTGACTCCTCCACCTCCCTGGGCAGCCCATTCCGATGGCAATTCACTCTCTCTGTCAAGAACTTCCTCCTAACATCCAGCCTATACTTCCCCCGGCACAACTTGAGGCTGTGTCTCCTTGTCCTGTTGCTGGTTGTCTGGGAGAAGAGACATATGTGTACATGTGTGTAGTTTTGTTTGTTTTCCTTTTCCCCCAGTTGCTAAATAACCCATCTTCATTCTGCAAATCATTAGTTCAAAGCAGCTATTCACAGTGATTGTCAAGTAGCCATTCTTCTAACAATTAGAAATCATTCAAAGTTTTCTACTGTAATGGGCTTTTTACTTATTATGCCTTTACTGCTCCTATTTTTTTAAATGTAGGAAAATATTTGTGTCAGCATTCCATCTTTAATTGGAAAAAATTTGCTTATGATATTATCAAAAAGGATAGAGAAGTGTCTGTTCTGCCATTTTGTAAATTCTCTCTTAAAAGACAGCTGCACAGTAAGATATGGCTAGAAAGGTCATTTGGAACTTCTGAACATGAAAAACTTGGAGAAAGCAACTGCAATGGTGACAAACGTCAGAAAGTTGGCAAGATTGGGTGTTGTGCTTTAGCCTGTCTTCTTCAGAAATGCAACAGTAAGTAGGGAATTATGCTGTAATGTTTTTAAAGGTAAGGCTGTGAAAATGGACATTATAAATGGCATAGCCAGTGTTTCCTTTCTGAACTAGCATGTCTTACAAGGTTAGAAACAAAGACAAGAAAATAGACAGGTATGTAGGTAGACAGATGATAGTATCACAGAACCTTAGAGGTTGCAACGGACCTCCAGAGATCATCAAGTCCAACCCCCCTGCCAATGCAGGATCCCCTAGGGTAGTTTGCACAGGAATGCATCTAGGTGGGTTTTGAAAGTCTCCAGAGGAGACTCCACAACCTCTCTGGGCAGTTTGTTCCAATACTTCATCACCATCACTGTAAAGAGGTTTCTCCTCACATTGAGATGAAGCCTTCTATGTTCCAGTTCATAGCTGTTGCTCCTTGTATTGCTGCAGACCACTGAAAAGAGATTAACCCCATCCATTTGGCACCTACCCTTCAGATATTTATAGATCTGTTAAGAGAGAGATTTTTATTAGCTTGGTTTGATGTTAAAGAATGCATTATCATGAGCTGCTCTTATACTTCGTATAACATATCTGACCTCTAACAAATGAGTACACTACAAAGAAAAGGACCTGAGGATGCAGATGTAGAGAGGACTGCAGGCAGAGCCAAAGAGCATGTGATGTTTTTTTTTCCCCCAGTGTTTGAAATAACATCCAAATGTACAAATGCACTGAAAATGTGCTAAAGCATTACATTGTATATGAATGTTACTGGAGAAAGAATGCAACATGAGATACTATTTGGTATATTAGGAGAAACAGAAAATGCACAGTGGTGATGATCAGAGGAGGAGAAAGAATACTACATGAAATATTAATTGGTATATTAAGATAAACAGAAAATGTACAGTGATGATCATCAAAGAAGGAGAGACTGGGTACAGGCAGAGAGTTGATCTGAAATGCCCACCCTTCTGGGTGGTAGTAATGGAGTAGATACAGGCTTTTCTTTCACTTTCGTGTCACATTCAGTCAGTTCTCCTTTTGACATATTCCTTCATTAAACACATTTAAAATTATATATACGTTTTGCACTTCACTTTTAAGTTTGAGATAACTGCCATTATATGTTCTAATCTCTTGTTATGGCCCATTAGAAATCACTTGCAAGGCTACCAAAAAAGAAGAATAAACAAGGATACACAGATACACAAAATGGTTAGCAAAAGAATTTTTCTCTCCAGTTCTGAGCCTGCAAAATCCTCTTTGACTTCACAGCCTGCTTTCTGTGGGTTGCAGGCAAAAATTCTTACTTAAAATATAAGCTGATTTTAGGTTCTGTGGTTTTACAATTTGTGGTTGCTGGGAAAAAACAGGAGAAGGGATTCAAATGCTTCAGCTCCTTAACTGGAAAGAAGATTAGTTTCTTTTTCCAATAAAAAGGATTCAGAAGTAAAAACGTTTGCTCCTGTTGATCACAGAGGGGAAAGAACAAGCATTTTATGTCTGTTCAGAAGAAATAGGGATAGAGGTTGAGCCCATTGTGAAGTGAAGCAAATTTACCCAGGAAAGAGAAAGAGATTTTGGGCACCAAAAGTTTGAGTTCTGATCCTGTTTCTTTGTATGCACAGCCAAAGAGGAGAATCAGCATCTTATAATTAATTTTTTTTTTGTGGTTTATTTCATTAAAGAAGGATTGTATTGATAAGTTCCATTAACATCAGGGTAGAGAATCATAGAATCAACCAGGTTGGAAGAGAACTCCAAGATGATCCAGTCCTACCTAGCACTCAGCCCTAGCCAGTCAATTAGACCATGGCACTAAGTGCCTCATCCAGGCTTTTCCTGAACACCTCCAGGGACGGTGACTCCCCCACCTCCCTGGGCAGCCCATTCCAATGCCAATCACTCTCTCTGCCAACAACTTCCTCCTAACATCCAGCCTAGGCCTCCCCTGACACAACTTGAGACTGCGTCCCCTTGTTCTGTTGCTGTTTGCATGGCAGAAGAGGCCAACACCCACCTGGCTACAACCTCCCTTCAGGTAGTTGTAGACAGCAATGAGGTTCTCCCTAAGCTTTCTCTTCTCCAGGCTAAACTCCCTCAGCCTCTCCTCATAGGGTTTGTGTTCCAGGCCTTTCACCAGCCTCGTTGCCCTTCTCTGGACATGTTCCAGCACCTCAACATCTCTCTTGAATTGAGGAGCCCAGAACTGGACACAGTACTCAGGGTGTGACCTGACCAGTGTTGGGTACAGGGGAAGAATAACCTCCCTCGTCCTACTGGCCACACTCTTTCTGATACAGGCCAGAATGCCATTGGCTTTCTTGGCCACCTGGGCACACTGCTGGCTCATCTTCAGCTACTATCTACCAGTATCCCCAGGTCCCTTTCTTCCTGCCTGCTCTCCAGCCACTCTGTCCCCAGCCTGCAGCACTGCTAGGGGTTGTTGTGGCCAAAGTGTAGGACCCTGCACTTGGCCTTGTTAAATCTCATCCCATTGGATCGAGTTAGTTCTGTCATGGTTTTCCTGGCAGAAGGTTTAAATCACTTCCACTTTCCTATTTTGAATATCTTTTGGAGAATGCTGTTAAAAAGTGTTTTGTTCCTGTATCAGTTTTGACCATTAAATAATATTGAATTACTTCATTTGGGTTGGGAATAGATGGGAAGGAGCAGCTATGAACATTGAGTTCTGTGATAGAATTACATTACTCTCAAACAGCAGAAAAGTGAGGTAAACTCCTCACATATTTATGACACAAAATACCAATGGATCTCAATATGAAATTTTGAATGAAGCTCCTGTGATGGTTTGGGTGTTTCCTGCCCCCCCCCCACTTAAGAAAATCACCCAGACTAGATTCAACAGCTGGAACTTAAAAGCATGAAGCTTTATATTTACGGCTTAGCATTAGCCTGGAGAAAGAGGAGGCTCAAGGGGGACCTCATTGCTGTCTACAGCTACCTGAAGGGAGGTTGTAGCCAGGTGGGGGTTGGTCTCTTCTCCCAGACAACCAGCAACAGAACAATGGGCTGCCCAGGGAGGTGGTGGAGTCGCTGTCCCTGAAGGTGTTCAAGAAAAGCCTGGATGAGGTGCTTAGTGCCATGGTCTAGTTGACTGGCTAGGGCTGTGTGCTAGGTTGGACTGGATGATCTTGGAGGTCTCTTCCAACCTGGTTGATTCTATGAATATATACAGCTATATACAGAAATATACAAGTTGAAAAACAATACAGAAACACAGCAGCCCTCCCAGAAACCAGAGTCCCCAGGAGGAGCTCCCAACCACCCTTCCACCTCCTTTCCACCCCTCTACCTTGTTCCAGACTTTGCCTTATGTTCAAGGTGATTTTGGAGAATCAGCCAGGGAGGTTAAGAAACAGACAGATTAATCACACAGACAGCAGGTTAGAGAGAGAGAGATAAGAGAAGCAGCCAAAGCCAAAGAGCATCTGTGTTATCCTATGTTTGTGTTCTTGTTTTCATACATCTCAACAAGCCTATGAGTGAAGTAGACATCACCGCTGTTTCCTTTTCATAGCCTATAGTCTAAGTCCTCTCACTAAAATATTCCAGCTAGGCCCATCTAGTGCAGCTCCTGAGACATATCTTTAAAGGGTGTGGTAGAGTGAGACTTACTGTGTTGATATCAGTGCTGTTGAGATCTGGCTAATTAAAGGCATATAGCCTTTGAAGAGTTCAACATGCAACAACTTTCCCAGATGTTGTTAACTCTCACTACCTATGAGACACTTGTTACAGCTAAAGAATCATCAACAATTCCCTTATTAGATTGGAATGGGGTTTTTCCTTTCTCTTTTTGTCCTTCCACTTCGAAATGGATAACTGTTACTGTGTAAGCTACAACACATGATACTCCTTCTGCATAGCTTGTAAAAGTTTCCTGCAATTTGTGTTATTTTCTTGTAGTTGACTTAATCATGCACATTTCTGTCTCTCTGATGCCTACCCATCACATTAATGTATATCTGCTTACATCCTTAGCTGATTAGAATATGCTGTTTCCCTTTATCTCCCCACTTATTTTTTGTGAAGTGTTTTTAGTTAGAGTTCAGGAATAATGTTAGAAAATGCTACTGTACCTAAAGACAATTCAGGTGTTGTGTTGTTGCCATGGCTTCTTGGTGTCTAAACTCCTTTCTTTGAGGGTGACATGTATGAAGTACGTCTGTTCTTTGAGCAACACAGGAAACTAGCCATTGAGATAAACCACAGTGTGGGGCTGCAAAATGAAGAAGGATAATAACAGGTGGATGCTGACCTTGGTTCTCACAAGCAGCTGGCTAACTTAGAAGGGATAGATAACAGACACCTCGTTAATGAGGAAAGCAAGGTGTGGTTTATGCTGATGGAGTGGGTTGTCCTTAACTAATTATGCTAATGTGTAGGCATGTGCTTTATGCCCTGAGGGTATATATTGAGAGCCGAAATGGTCAATAAAGGTCTCTGGCATAATTCACATTGAATCGTCTGGAGTCCATGTGGCATCGCCTCGATCACATTGATCTGTGGGGCCTTGACCACCTTCCCGAGGCAAGCTAAACAGATTTCTGCAACACCACAGGATGTAAATCATCTTGCTAGTGAGGGGAGGAAGCAAGTGTAGTATTACAACTGGTTTGGTAATTGTTTTTTGAAATTATTACTTTTTTGAATGAAATGGTGACCTTTCAAAAAGCAAATAGTTTCCCAGAAAAAGTTATGTTGTCTAAAGTAGCCTTTTCTGCAAAGATATTTAGAATAACCTTTCAGTGAAAATGTTTTCAGCCACTGAAGTTAACAGAACTGTCACGTTTTATGCCAGTACCTGAATCCAGCGATACAGACTTCCTGTTGTTGACAGTAAGTGGAAAGAGTTAGTCTTCATTCATTATAGTTGCATGGTTTATATTCTGAAGGTCACCTGCAAATTGCAAGGAAGAATGATCTGGTTTTGTGTCTAAAACAAATGGTGACATTTCATAGGAGTTTACTCTTGTCCTGCTCAGTCTTGTTTATGGCATTTATTACCATAAAACCAGTCTATACTGACTCTTGGTTATTGAGGATACAATCACGTAGATGTCAAGGCAATACCTGTGGTCCACATGGTACTACTTTATTTTAATACTAAGATGTAAACATCTACAAGATGTTTACAATGACAAATAGACACTTATCACTGTTCACTCACTACATGCTCTTTCTTGAAAGGACACTTCTAGAATATTTCCAAGGATGACCACTGAAGAGTAATTTATCACAGGTTTTCCATTTACTTTGGAATAAATGACACAGTATATGGGAGTGTTATAAAGGAATTATCAGTGGTAGATTTGATTTGAAATCTGTTGAGCGAATGGAGTGACCTTTCAGCTGGTGGAAATAATAGGCTTTCAAACAGCACGTTTTTCTGATTACTGTGAGAAAAAAAGGTGGTTGTTGTTTTGACAGCTCTACCCACAGCATCTTATTGCAGAAGCTGAATCTTCTGAAAGCTTAGTAACTAAAGTACAACAGATGAGTATGTAATTCCTTTAGGTTTCTTCAAATTAGCTTCCACGTAATGTGGGTCCACAAAACAGATGTGAAAGAAATCATGCAAAAAGCTTCAGCGAAAGCAGCTGTATTAGCTCTCGTTAAAATTGCTGAAACAAAGCCATTGTCTGTCAAATCTTTTTATCATAACTCCAGGCAATTTCATTGACCAGACTTCTTGTTATCTTTCCCTGATGCAAGATTCACAGTAAACGTTTATTAGATTTAAGTAGCACAAAAGTGTAGATATAGAAACTTAACCCCGCTCGTAGTGGAAACTTAAGCGGAAATAGTATTATAGCATCAAACAGTAATTTTAAAGACCATTAAAGATACCATTAAAAAGAGACAGGCAGCACCTGCTAATTGCAGCTATGCAGGGAAAGAAGGAAGGGGTTCTAGACTGAATGCCATTTTCTTCCACCCTTTACATAGTTATGTGGTGGTTTGGGTGTCGCCTGTCCCCCCACACCCCCCCACTTCAGAAATCACCCAGACTAGACTCAGCTGGCTCTGGAAATATGAATGAAGCTTATATTTACAGCTGGCACAANGGGTGAGATTAGAAAGCAAGATGGAGTTCAGCCAGCAGCCCCAGCTCCCCAGCAGGTGAAGAGCCCAGAGCAAAGCCCAGAGCGAAGTGAGCCAGTGACTTTATGCTTTCCTTTCCTTCTTTACACATCTCAGCAAGACTGTGAGCGAAGTAGACATCATCATTGTTTTCATTTCACAGCCTATGATCTAGTACTTCTCACCAAAACATTCTAGCTAGCTTCAAACTAGCACAAGTTAATATCATTATTACTGAAGAATACTGTGGTTCATCTGAGGGCAGTACAGAACCAGAAGCATGGTTTCTTGGTGCGTGTTTGTTTTAATGTAGAAAGCACTAAGATAATAAATATTTTCACATAGAAAATGATAATGTTGTACCAGTGTCCTATGGGACACATTTTAAAAAGGTCTTCTGTGACTGTGGGCAAATTATTTCACTTGTTCAGTCATAGTTTATATTTTCAAATTTTTATAGCCTGATCTGTTAGGAAAATAACCTAAGGCAAGGAATTTTTCTCACTCTGTGCTTGTATGGTAGCCAGTACAGTATGATATCCAATGGGTAAGTATGACTGAAATGCAATTCAAATTGTGATAAAAAAAAACAAGGTCAAAAGCAGTTCTGCCTGTGGTATGAATCTCTTCACAGTCAACAGAAATAGCCTAGACATTAGATCTGTGATTACCATTCCCAAAGGATAATCCGTTTTTTAAATCTGGTCAGTCAAGAAGAATGAACTTAAATGGCTTCAGGTACCATTTCTCTCCATCAGTCACCTAAATAGTTTTTTGTGGTCATAGTAATTTTTTTGTTTCTTTCACCTACTGCTATATGAGTATCACCTATTGCTCTATGACACTCAGTGCTATAGGAGTATCACCTATTGCTCTGTGACACTTAATGCTATATGATTATCACCTATTGCTGTATGACACCGACTGCTATATGAGTATCACCTATTGCTCTATGACACTTAATGCTATATGAGTATCACCTATTGCTTTGTGACACTAACTGCTATATGAGTATCACGTATTGCTCTGTGACACCTATTGCTATATGAGTATCACCTATTGCTCTATGACACTTACTGCTATATGATTATCACCTACACAAGAGAAACTGTTTGCTGTTCAGTGGAAAAAAAATCTCTGCTTCATTTCTTATAGTAATTCTAGGCACTCAGTTGTAAAAGCAGTGAGCTACAGTTTGTGAAATCAGGGTATCTTTTAAGGGCAGTGTTCTAATTGAGTTGTGTAGTGTATACTCAAATAGAGGCAAATAAGGTGAAGAATCCTGCGTCAGTGATTAAATGTTAGACATGATTAGGATATGTGTTTATACACTGTATTTTGCAGATGTCAGAATCAGACTAAGCTGGGAGTCCAGAAGTGCCGGAATTGCAGAAAAGAGATGTGTGTGGTGAGACCTCCTCCTATGAGGAAATCCTGGGGAACCTCTCCCTGACATGCTTCACAAAGAAAGCCCTGCAGTATGGCTTGGTAAATTGGTAGTCCTCATCTGACACTGTGAAAAGCATAGAATCCCAGAATGGTGGGTTTGGAAGAGACCTTGTGATGGTTTGGGTGTTCCCCACCCCCCGCCACACACTTTGAAAATCACCCAGTCTACACTTAGCCAGCTCTGGAAATTTGAATGAAGCTTATATTTACAGCTTAGCTCAATATATAAGCAGATATTATACCGTATATACATTTATATACAGAAATATGCAAGGTAAAAGGTAATACAGAAACACAACAGCCCTCCCAGAAACCTGAGTCCCCAGGAAGGGCTCCCAACTGCTCTTTCACCTTCTCCCCCAACTCTCAACCTTGCCCCAGTCCCAAGGAAGAATGGAGGTTCAGCCAGGGGGTTAAGAAGCAAAGTGGATTAATCAGAGAAACGTCAGAGAGGCTAGAGAGAAATGCAGCTCAGCCAGTTACCCCAGAAGAAGAAGAAGAAGGACTCCCTTATGTATGTTTGGATTCTTGTTCTTGTACATCTCAGCAAGCCTATGAGTGCGGTAGACATCATTCTGTTTTCCTTTTCGCAACCTGTGATCTAGTTCTCACCAAAACATTCTAGCTAGCTTCAAACTAGCACAGACATCTAGAGATGAGATAATCAAACTTCTCTGCTGGGTCAGGATGCACAGGAACATGTCCAAGAGTGTTTTTTAAAGTTTCCAGAGAAGGAGACTCCGCACCGATCTGGGAAGCCTGTTCTGGTGCTCCATCACCTTCAATGTAAAGTTTCTCCTTAAGTTTAGGGTGAAACCTCCTGTGTTTGTATGCATTGCTCTTTGTCCTATCACTGGGCACCACTGAGAAGAGCCCAGCCCCATCCTCATGATAGACATATTTATATGGATATCTGTATCTGTAGATAGACATATTTATATGGATTGATAAATTTCCCTCCCAGTCTTCCCTTTTCCAGGCTGAAGAGCCACAAATTTCTCAGCCTGTCTTTGTAAGAGAGATGCTCCAGTCCCTTAATCACCCTTGTGGCCTTACATTAAAGTCTCTCCAGTAGTCCCTCTTGAACTGAGTTCAAAACTGGACACAATACCCTAGGTGTGGTCTCGCCAAGGCAGAGTAGATAGGGATGAGAACCTCCCTCTACCTGCTGGCCACATTCCTCTTGACGCATTCTGAATCCCATTGGCTTTCTTTGCTATGAAGGACCCATTGCAAGCACATGGCAAACTTGTCCACCAAGACTCCCAGGTCCTCCTCTGCAGAGCTGCTTACCCACAGGTCAGCCCCTAACCTGGGCTGATGCATGGAATTATTCCTCCTCAGGTGGAGGACTCTACACTTATCCTTGTTGAACTTCATGAGGTTCACCTCTGCCCAACTCTCCAGCCTGTATAGGTCTTGCTGAATTGCAGCACAGCCTTCTGGTGTGTCAGCCGTTTCTCCTAGTTTTTTATCATCAACAAACTTGCTGAGAGTACCCTCTGTTCCTTCATTCAGGTTGAAAAAGACTGGACCCAGTACTGATCCCCGAGGAACACCATTAGCTGCAGGACTCCAACTAGACTCTGCACCATTGATCGCAACCTTCCATGCTCTGTAATTCAGCCAGTGCTCAATCCACTTCATTGTCCACTCATTTAACCCATGCTTCCTAAGCTTACCTATGAGACTGAGTTTTCTACTGCCTTTCAACCAGTCATTTGCAACTAAAAGTGTCTGAGAAGATTCACCTGAGTGTTGAAACGCTCCTGGATCTGAGATGTAACTTTCATTTTGCTTTTTAGTTGACTGTATTTGACATTCCATCTTCTCTCTGCTTTTTCTCTGCTGACCCTAAGACCTTCTCTGGTTACCTTGCAATAACTCTTTCTCACCTAGCTGCTCATGTCTGTGAATCGTTGCATGTTAAATCTCAGTAGTGTATTTAAAATGCAATTAGCATCCATCTGTGGTGAAGAGAACTGTATGATAGCTTTTCTGGTCTGAAGTTTAATCAGATAGGTTCTTGAATCTGAAAAAACTACAGAATTATGTTCTCAAAAGCCTCATGGCTACAAATATAGGTTAAATGAACAAAGAATGGTGCCACGGGCTTCAATGCCATGGGCATCAGAAGAACAGACCGGGAGAAGGCCTGATACAAGCCAATCCAATCTGTTTATTGCATTCCAAACATGTATTTTTATACCTTTCATCTGAAGGCTACAAATTGTATTAAACTGCAATTGGTAACATGTACTTGCACTAGAAATTACCTGCTAATTAGCATAGGCATTCATCATATTCTCTCAGCAACATGTACTTTGTGACTAAGTAGAGATAGGAGAAAACCACAGACTCCAGCCTTACATTTGTTTATATTTGTTATACCATTCTCTAAGGTCATTCCAACCTTCCATTTTATCTCAACTCAGCATTTACTGAGCTCATGCACTCTCACCTGTCCATGCCTTATGTTCCAGTGTATCACATTCCAGTAGCTGTGCCATTCCAACATTGCTATAGAATCACTACATTTAATATTACTATTTCCAACAGAATGGTTGGATTACATACAATTCATAGGCCCTCTATTATAGTGGTTTAAGTTTCTTTCTGCTTAATTTTTTTCAACAAGTTTTTCTTCTTAAAGGCTGAGGGAGCTGGGATTGTTTAGCCTGGAGAAGAGGAGGCTCAGGGGTGACCTTATTGCTGTCTACAACTACCTGAAGGGTGGTTGTAGCCAGGGGGAGGTTGCTCTCTTCTCTCAGGTGGCCAGCGCCAGAACGAGAGGACACAGCCTCAAGCTGCGCCGGGGGAAGTTTAGGCTTGAGGTGAGGAGAAAGTTCTTCACTGAGAGAGTCATTGGACACTGGAATGGGCTGCCCAGGGAGGTGGTGGAGTCGCCGTCCCTGGAGCTGTTCAAGGCAAGGTTGGACGTGGCACTTGGTGCCATGGTCTAGCCTTGAGCTCTGTGGTGAAGGGTTGGACTTGATGATCTGTGAGGTCTCTTCCAACCTTGGTGATACTGTGTGATACTGTGACTGTGTCCATCTCACCCTTTTAATATTTTTCCTCCCAATATTTATTTGGGTTGTGTCTTCTTTGTGTATTAAAGAATTTGTTTTATCTCTATGACATAGCTTAGGTTTTGATTTATGTTTTAGGGAGGAGGTTGTGTGTCATCATTGAATACAAGGCTGAATTTGATATTTTAGTTAGTCAAAAAGAATTTTTTTTTCCCTGATCTCTTTCTTTTCCATGGTATCTTTAACATTTTAATTTTGATTTATTATTTTTTTTTAAACTTAACCAAAATTGTTGTTTTGTGGTTTAATGGATAGTGATCAGTGAGGCATCACAATATTTCCTGTTTGTACATCAGGAGCATTACCTATGCCACAAGCAGCTCCATGAATGATTGTGCAGTCCTCATTGCAGAATCAACAGAGGGAGAGAGCAAAACCATCTTATTCTATTTTAAGTTTTCCTCTGTGTCTTATGTAAACATTGACATTTTTTATTGAAGGAATTATTTATTGATTGCCTTTTTAAAGCAGGACAATGACATTCTTTGCAAGAACCAGTGTTTAATTTTTTTTTTGTTTGTTGGTTTATTCAAGCATAAAATTAAAAAACAACAACCAAAAAAAATAGACCTCAAGTTCTAATTCCTCTCTCAGTCCTTTGGGTCCAAGAGTATGTTTGGTTGTTGTTGAAAAGTAAACTATCTAAAACATCTCAGTCATTTCAGTCAATGCAAGTGTCCATGTTCTCCATCAAGATGCCCATATGCAGTTTCAAATGTGCATTTAATAAAGGGAAATCTGACAAAGTGTATAAGAAATGCATGGACTACATCCAGAATGACAGTAACATTTAGTTAGATCAGAATGTTGGCTTGTCAAACTCATCATGCTTAGATGTGTTTTCTTCTTATAGTTGATATTTTTGGCAATAACAAGGTTTTTAAAGACACATCAGTAAGATAATTTGAGATGTTGGAGGATATCAACCCAATAATAAGTACTGAGACTTAATTTTCAGCTCTGCAATAAATTCCTGTGTATTATTTAGATATATTAATTTCTATGTTTCTGTTACTGCTGGATTGCACTTTTACCACTCTCTACCTGAATTATCACTTAGGTGTTGCTGTGGAGCTGTGCTACTGCTGTGGGGTAACCTAAAATTAACAGTGTTATGGGGAATGCATGCCTGAGGGCATGCACTCAAACCGTGGTTTAGTAAGCGTGTAATAAACAGGTTAAGCCATGATATATGGTCCCAGAGAGATGTGCAGGGACTGATGCAGGAGTTCGATGGTATGTCATAAATTGCTACAGTGTTGCCTTCATCATCTCTAGGCAGGTTCAATTTATTGTCAGAGTTCTTATTATTTTGCATCTACCTGCTATTCCTAATGATTAATTTACACTCTGTTTGAAACCAATAGAGTTTAGAACATTTTTTATGTATTCTCTTCCAATAATGAGTATAATTTCATTTATTTTAGTATCTCAGCATGCAAAATCAAGCCAGATTTAGAGTAAGGGTGCTTTTCTAGCCAAAATGTCTATAATAAATAGCATTAATTAGATGGAGGAAGGTTTAAATATGTACACTTTTTGATTTTGTGTGACGTTACAAAATATCATGCACCCAGGAATTGTTGCCTAAGTTTGAGGATGAACTCCTGAACAGCACTCTTGAAAGCTGATAACCTATCTGTCTAAAATGAATGCAAGCCTACCAAGAACATCTAGAGCACAGACTGGTTTAATATTTAGTTCATGAAAATAATGCAGCAGTCTGTATCATGTTGTATCATCTATTTTAAGAGGTTTGCACAATTTTTCTTTAAGAGGAACAGTGATATTTGTCTGAATATTAATTATCCTTGTCTAAGGACAAACAAAAATAATCAAACCAGTTCCTTCTGCTGTCGTGTTTTTTCACACACACAAAAAAACCCCTTCTGAAATAAAATTTGGTGAAAGAGTGAAAGGCAACATACAAATTTTGGATTTGATAAATCATTGACATTAATAAGTAAAATGAAGAAATCAAGGATTGCATTAAATAGTTTTGGGGAATAACAGAAATCTCATAAACCAGA
The DNA here is from genome assembly GCA_013400475.1 of Tricholaema leucomelas. NCBI lineage: Eukaryota > Metazoa > Chordata > Aves > Piciformes > Lybiidae > Tricholaema lacrymosa > Tricholaema leucomelas. The sequence continues at coordinate 26,057 of WAAF01014687.1, forward strand.
AGATGGCTCATCTATATTCACTTCAAGCCATTAAAAATACTGGGAGGGAATACAAATCTTTGTGGTGTTAAACACAGCTGCTGTTCTTTGGCTACATTTGGGACCTTGCTATTTTTTTTGTTTAATTTAGAACATTATTCCAGACACAAACAGATGTAATGCAGTGAGTATGTCTATAGAGCCTGTAACATTATTTACTCTAGCAACTTATTGCAGAGATGTACCTTACTGTTAATGAGGATGATTTATCTGTTCAGGAGCATACTGTGTGAATAGGACTTTCCAGCTTAGGTTACTATAGTAACACTCCTGTAGTTTTAGGCTCATATTCCAGTATATCTTATTTTATTTTTCAAGTGGCCTTTGTGAACATTTTTAAATTAGCTTATCGCTCCAAAACATTTGTGAAGGACTTTTTTATCTCAATATTATTTAATATGGTTGTTATGGCAACAGTGTATTTCTCTTGATATTTTACCTATGAAGTCAGTGTTTGTGTCTCAAGCAAATAAAGAGGAAAGAAAAATGTTCACTTCTCTTGCTGCATACATGACTCCATATAACAACCCTGAGTTTACCATGAAGTGTAAAACTCCTCCACTTAGCACTGACAGGCACAAAATCTTGGTTTCTAAGATTAACATGTGTTAATCTTAGCTTTTGTAGCCTTTGTGAGGAGATGATTGCTCTATATGAATTATTTTGATGCAACAAAACAAAGAGCAAGATATATTGAAAAGTCTGTTGTGAAGTACATTAGCAAAGGATGCGAAGAGCAATGTTGAAATTAGATTGAAGCAGTATTGTGCTGGTCTGACAGGTCTCACTGCCTTCGCTTACACTCAGGAAAGCTATAGCAGGAAAGAGTCTGCCAGTAAGACTTTTCTCATCTAGATGTATACTGTAGACAAGTAGAGAGCAATAAATGATGTATCTTAATTTTATCTTCATTTGGTTATCTTTATTTTGCTCCTCTTTATTTAGGATCTTATTCCCACCAAGAGGGCTATGATGTAGCAGGATCTCACAGTCTCTAACATCTTGCAAAGGTTCTTACAAAAAAAGCTTTTCCCACCAAAATGAGAGAACTTACTTTGTAAAAGAAAAATCTTAGATCCTTGGTTCATCATACCTGCTTATCGGGCAACAGTATATATATACACGATCCTCCATTCAAGTGATTCAGATCCTGTCATGAAATTGAGTAATTCACACTTGAGAATGGAAGAGTTGACTATATGGATAAAAATCTTTCACCCTTAGCTTCATCCTGTCATGGAACTGTATGTGTTGGTATGGAAATTTAATTAATACTTTCTGGATAACTGATGTTTAAAATAGTGTCATAACTGATACTTAGGTTAGCTTCAAATGAATGGTGGAAATCAAAACATCCATTACAATAAAATTATCAATGAGTGCCCTTTCATGATTTACCTAACAGTGTTAAAGGCTGGAGTCATATTAGTCTTAATTTAGGTTACTTCTTTTGGAGAATGAGTAAGCATTTTCTATGTTTATCAGCAGGTGCATAATCTTTAATTAAAACGAGCAGAACAGCAATATTAAGAACAATGTAGTATGTCTTAGTTATAATAAAATGTTGCAGTAATAATTTCTAATGTATACTGGAGTATTAGGAACTAAGCTTTTGACTCTCTTACCCTGAGAATTAATCATTGCTAGTTAATTGAATTTGTGATCTGACAAATCCCTATCTTCACCATCAAACAATCTCTAAACGAATACTGAAATTCTGCTAAAATTTAACTTCTTATACCAGTAAGTGGCACAAGAGTCTATTCCCTGTATTTCTGCTGAGCAAAGTGATTATTGAACCTTGCAGTAATTCAAGTTTTATTAGACTGTACAAAGAATCTCTTTTTTTTTTTTTTTTTTTATTAAAGGAAAGCTCATAGCTGAGAGAGAGAACACTTTAAAGAAAACTAAAAAGGAGTCTTGGAAGTAGAAGCAGTAACAGAGAGCTGTGTTTAAGGTAAGGTAGGATTGATGTAGTGAAAATTGTAAAAGAACTGCATTCCTGTTCTATTTTGTTTTTTAAAAGGCTCTGAATTATGGATTTATCTCTTCTGAAAATACATTCACAAATGAATAACATAGTAAATATAACCATTCAGGATTAATCATTTGTGGACAGATCTAGGGTTAGTATGAATTCATGTCCTGCCGTAATGCCACCTGAAGAGCAGCCTCATGAATCTTTCCTAATTGGATAAGCTTGCAGGTGTTCCTGAAAGTATAGTTTTGGGTCTTCCCCCAGTTTTTGATACTCAAAGTAACTGCTGAATTAATTTTTTTGGAAAGTGGGTTAGTAGTTTTTTTAAAAAGAAACTATGTTTTCTAAGATACACTTTAGGAACATGCATCTGGTTTTCGATCAGCAGATGTATAGACAAGAGAGATTTTAAAGAAGTTCAAGTTGGGTAGCAGATAGGGCTCACTTCTGTATGATGCTCACTTGTTTGTCTGTAAAATCCTGCCTTTAGCAGGAAAAAGGTGTGCTAGTCTCTATGATCAAGCATAAGGATCTGGGGAGAGGTCTTGGTGGGAACTTCAGTGGAATGGTATTGGAGGATGTGTTATAAGAATGTTAATCTCTGCCTCTGGTCAGATTTAATAGTAGGCAGCAAAGCAGAGTAAGACTTCAATTGTACCTGTTTCTTTGGAAGATGGATTTTTAACTTTATTTTGAAATAATAGTATGTAGTGAAAAAAATCTGCATTGATTCCTTTCTAATTTGCAGAGCAAATAAGCTTTTTAGTATTAGAGAGATGTTTTGAAGAGAGATTTGGGGATTTTTCCCCTTCATGTTCTAACACTTGTGTTACATTAGATTTACGATGTTGGTCCTAGGCTACAGCAAAGTTCATGTTCACAGAATCACAGAATGTCAGGGGCTGGAAGTGACCTCAAAAGATCATCTAGTCTTTCTTGTCAGAGCAGGATCACCCATCTAGTCTTTCCTGTCAGAGCAGGATCACCAGATCACACAGGAATGCAACCAGGTGGGTTTTTAATATCTCCAGAGGGACACTCCACAATCCCCCTGCACAGCCTATTCCAGCGTTCTGTCACTCCCACAGTGAAAAAATTCCTCCTCATGTTTACATGAAGATTGCTATGCCTCAACTTCCACTTATTGCCCCTTGTCCTGTCATTGGGCATCACTGAGCAGAGCCCGTCTCCATCCTCTTGGCACTCACCCTTTACATAGTTATAAACATTCACAAGGTCACCTCTCAGTCTCCTTCCCTCCAAGCTGAAGAGCCCCAGCAACCTCAGTCTCTCCTCATAAGGAAAATATCTCATTCCCTTAATCATTTCTGTAGCTCTGTGCTGGACTCTCTCAAGCAGTTCTATATCCTTCTTGAACTTGGGGGCCCAGAACTGGACACTGCACTCCAGATACAGTCTGAGCAGGGCAGTGAGTTACTCAGTGTCAATCAGATTCAAGGCATTCCTTGTAGACTAGTCTGTGATCCCATATCTTCTAAATTCATACCAGTCACCTTTTCTGTTCTTTGCATGAAAAGAACAGAAAATAGTGGATTTTACCATGAACTGTTTTTGTTTGAACTAGAGGATATGGCTTGAGTTTGTCTGAAATATTTCCTGAATATGGGCTGCTGTGCAGTCTAGAACCTGGTTCGCTGCTCATTTGCCTTTGTCAGCCAGATTTACAATGTTGAACATTTCTCTCAGAAGCCAAGGGTTAGTTAAGTCAGTATATCTGTATAAGCTGTGTGGAGTCTCTGAGTCTGAGTGAGCAACAACTTGGTACTTTGATCCAGAGAACTGCTGGAAATCTTATTCCATTACGTGTTATTTCCATTTACATTTCAGTAAATACGAGACTGCTAATGAAGTGCTATAATATGATCACTTTTGATATTCTGAGGCAAACAAACCCACTCTTTCAGAGAGAGAATATGTATGTTTAAAGTGCAGCATAATACATGTTTGTAGGGCAAACCTTTTTCATGGGGATTTGTCATACCAAATATTTAATTAAATTGAGGTGAAATAGTGTTATTCATGCCAATTGGTTTTGTTAGAGTAATTAAACTGCTTTAGAAAGAGTTTTCTGCACTTTCTACATCAAGTACAGATTTACAAGTGAGCCTGTGGTGGCTTGGGTGTCCCCTGCCCCCCCCCCTCACTTTTAGAAATCACCCAGACTAGACTCAGCTGGCTCTGGAAATATGAATGAAGCTTATATTTACAGCTAGCACAAGATACAAGCAGACATTTACAGTATATACAGAAATATACAAGGTAAAAGGTAATACAGAAACACAACAGCCCTCCCAGAAACCTGAGTCCCCAGGAGGGGCTCTCAACCACCCCCTCACCTTCCCCTTACCCCTTTCAACCTTACCCCAGTCCCAAGGAAGAATGGAGGTTCGGCCAGGGGCGTTAAGAAGCAAAGGTGAATCAACCAAAGAAAATGGAGAGTGAGGTTAGAGAGTAAGATGGAGTTCAGCCAGCAGCCTCAGCTCCCCAGCAGGTGAAGAGCAAAGAGACTTTACATTTTCCTTACCTTTTTACACATCTCAGCAAGACCATGAGCGAAGTAGACATTTGTCATTTTTCATTCATTTGCACCACCACTCAATGTTTCTCAATCAAATTCATGCACTATATAACCTCATTGGCTATTTCCAAAGACAGTGTTGTGAATGTGTCCCTGCATGTCAGAATATTCAGATGTCAGCTGGCTTTGGGTACCCCAAGCATTAAATACATGAACCTCAAAAAATCTCTACATTACCTTTATGGAAAAGGGAAGGTCTGTTCTGATTCCTACTAGAAGACCTATGCCACTGAGGACCTAATTGCCAGATACATATCCCTCTTCTAGGCCCTGCCTGTCTGATTGTGAGCTCACATGGGTACACAATCACTAAACCAGTCCACTGACTTGTCTGACATCTGGAGGGGGATTACAGCTGCCCATTGTGAAGGCAGCCTGCAATTAGACTGGATTACATCGAGTGTGAAGTTGCAGTCTTGCTCTCTGTTACGACAATGTATTCTGCCTCAACAAGTAGGATAATTTACTTGACAGTGGAATAAGGTAAATTTATAGGTGCTGATCTGTAAGTAAAACTTATGATCATTGCTTAGTCTTTGTGTTAGGTGCAAGTTTAATCAAATTTGGGTGCGTGAAGCCTGTTGGAGATAAATACAAAAGCTTTCTAGGGAATTAGATGCTGTCAAATTGTCACAACCTTTATTCTTGCTGTTAAAGTACATATGGAGAGATGAGCTAGGTTTTCATGTGTGGAAAACTTAGCTCCATGTTCAGTGTTCTGTACAGAACTGATGTATCAGCTAGTGTGGCTTGTGAAGGCATTTTGATGTAATGTGGTGGGTGTCTGGAATCAGTGTAAGTCATTTTATCATTCTTTTACCTTTTCAAAAAGATTAAGACCATTTTTTTGGCAGATGGGCTTGGTGGTAAAACTATTTGCATGTTTGTGGATATGACTGCCCTTTGGCCACAACAACTCCATGAAGTGCTATGGGCCGGGGACAAAGTGGCTGGAGAGCAGCCAGGCAGAGAGGGACCTGGGGGTACTGGTCGACAGATGACTGAACATGAGCCAGCAGTGTGCCCAGGTGGCCAGAAAGGCCAATGGCATCCTAGTCTGTGTCAGGAATAGTGTGGCCAAAAGGACCAGGGAAGTCCTTCTGCCCCTGTACTCCGCACTGTTTAGGCCACACCTTGAGTACTGTGTCCAGTTCTGGGCCCCTCAGTCTAAGAAAGATGTTGAGGTGCTTGAATGTGTCCAGAGAAGGGTAACAGGGCTGGTGAGGCACCTGGAGCACAAGTCCTATAAAGAGAGGCTGAGGGAGCTGGGGTTGTTCAGTCTGGAGAAGGGGAAGTTCAGGGCAGACCTCATTGCCATCTACAACTACCTGAAAGGAGATTGTAGCCAGGCAGGGGTTGGTCTCTTATCCCAAGCACCCAGTGACAGAACAAGAGGACACAGCCTCAAACTGTGCCAGGGCAGGTTTAGACTGGATGTTAGGAAGAAGTTCTTCATAGAAAGAGTGATTGACCATTGGAATGGGCTGCCAGGGGAGGTGGCAGAGTCACCATCGCTGGAGGTGTTTAAAAGGAGGCTGAACGAGGTACTTAGTGCCATGGTTTAGTTAGAAGGATTATGTGATAGGCTGGACTCGATCATCTTAGAGGTCTTTTCCAACCTGGTTAATTCTGTGATTCTGTGATGACAGTTCTAATAGCAAATTACTTTTCTGGAAAACCATATGTTGGTCAGCTGTGATAGAAACTGTCACATAAATATGGGGTTGTCCAGGGAGGTTGTGGATGCTTCCTCCCTGGAGGCATTTAAAGCCAGGCTGGATGAGGCCTTGAGCAGCCTGCTCTAGTGAGAGGTGTCCCTGCCTGTGGCAGGGGGTTGGAGCTGGATGATCCTTGAGGTCCCTTCCAACCTAAACCATTCTATGATTCTGTGATTCTCTAATATTGAAAAGATTTTGTTTATTAACCAACATATTCACACACAAGGTTTGAAGCTACAAACCCCCCCCAAACTGTAATGAATGTGGAAAATTCTGGGCTCAGCATTTACTGGTGGATTGAACAGATGCACATCCGAAATCGTGGGCACTTTTCTGCCTGGAAGGGTGATGTTTTCCAAATTAGTCTTCAAGTCTTACATGGACACATTTGTAGTAGCTTTGTTATTGGTCAGAAGAGAAAATGACATTGGCTCTGCTGTAAGATCTGTGATTCAGAAATGGACAGGCATTGTGGGAGTGGAGTTCACTGCAGTGGAATTTATGACTTCTGCCTTTACTTGTTTTTCTGTTTGCCGTGGGGTTTTATTGTTGTTGTTTGTTTGGGGTTATTTTGGTGTTTTGTTGTTTGGTTTGTTTTTTTTTTCCTTAACAAGTTTGTTCTCTTACTGTGCACAAACTTGTTTCTATAGCAGTGAGGCAGCTCTTGAGTTGCTTCACCATCTGTTTCTCAGCTCTGTTCAAAATCCCTGATTAGAATCTCAAAATCCATGTTGTCTTCTGGACATAGGTGAGGATGTTTAGGCCTTTCCTATTGCTTTGCACTTCTAATATGTTTGCCATTTTTATCTTAAATTATTCTTCAGCAGCAGAAGAAATTCACCAGTGTAAACTGCATATGAAAGAATAAGGGTCATTTGAGGTTTACAAGTTTATGGATGTCTAAAATTCCTACTAGGGTCAGTTGTGCCATATGTAATGTTTAATGAAGAAAAGAGCTTGGACTTCCTAAATACATTATTTACATTTAACATGTTTGGCCACTCTCAAGAAAATGAGTGACTTGATGACAAAGACAAAAAATTTAACACTTGTTATTACAGGAAGACAGAATCAATCAGGTTGGAAAAGGCCTTTGAGATCATCAAGTCCAAGCTATTGCCTAATATTATCTAATCAACTAAATCAAGGCACCAAGTGCCACATCCATTTTCTCTTTAAACACTTCCAGGGACGGTGGCTCCTCCGTCTTCCTGAACAGCCCATTCCAATGCCAATCACTTTTTCTGTGAAGAACTTCTTCCTAACATCCAGCCTATACTTCCCCTGGCACATCTTGAGACTGTGTCCTCTTGTTCTGTCACTGGTTGCTTGGGTGAAGAGACCAACCCCTACCTGGCCACAATCTCCTTTCACGTAGCTGTAGACAGTGACAAGATCCTTCTCTGAGCCTCCTCTTCTCCAAGCTGAACAACCCCAGCTCCCTCAGCCACTCCTTACAGGGCTGTGCTCCAGACCCTTCACCAGCCTTGTTGCCCTTCTCTGGACACACTTTAAGATAATTTATAAAGTCTGGCTTTATTGTTTGCCTTACATATAAAAAATGTCTTTAGGAGTACTTTAGTATCTTCAGGCTTTTCTTTTATACAAGTTGGAATAATCCACATGCTGTGGAAGATGAGAATCAATTTATTGCTTAGTCTAAGAAAAAAATATGCTGGTGAAATCATTACTCTTTATTTTGGCATTAATTCTACACAGAAGATCAGGATTTGCTGCTAATTCTTGCCCAGTTGTTGGGTGGGGGTTTTTTTTTGATTTTGTTTGTTTGGTTTTCTCTGTGGTTTTTTTTTTTTAGTTTGTGGGTTTTGTTTGTTTGTTTTTTGTTTTGCTTTCCAAAATGTTCAGCCTCCACGGCCTGTTCTACATAAATTGTGCTCATAGGTGTACATTCAAGGCTTTTACTAAGAGCTTTTCACAAGTCCTCATTGGATTGTACAGTGGTGCCCTTAAGGGGATGTAAAAGCACAAAGGTCCAATGCTGCAGAAGGTGAAACTGTAAACAAAGTCATGGCAAAAAGGATTCCGTTGTTGGATCAGCTGAAGCAGAATTGAGGTGTTCAAAGGCACACACGATGTGAATGTATAGTGATGCTTTTCTGGTCATTGATTAGATATGATAAGATTCTGTGGAAAATTTTGCAGTAATCTGTTGCAGAGGTCTGATGGCTTTGTAACACCGAGTATCAAAACAAGCAAAGGATGGTTTCAGATGCCTTGAAAGAGTTAGAGACTTCCTTTTGTGTACTGTCCTTATGATTACAAAAAGAGATGTTCTTTTTTTCAGCAAAGAGGTTTCTACTTAGAAACCTGAATTGCATAAGGAATGATGAAATGTAGGAGGTACATCTCTTATGTCCTTTGTTTTCACTTGAGTCTGTTCAAGTTTTGTTTGTTATATTCTTACTCTGTGTTTTGAGAACTAAGGCATGAATTGCACTGACTATTATCCTTTGAAACCCTGTGAAAGGAGATGCAAAATAAATGCAGGTGTCACCGGCACAGCAAGAGATATTAGAGATGAAAAGCTGACATCCTTTGTACTGCACTGAATGCCATGGAAATAATCAGCTTGCCTGATAAAGTTCATAAGCAAAAAGAGGAAATTAAAGAAAAACCTATTCAGTGTGATGGACTTTTCTCAAATTGCAGGTTCCTGAGTATGTTGACAGGAGATATTTAGGAAAGTAAACTAGTAAATAAGTAGCATAGAAGTCTAAAGGCCATTGAGAGTCTTTATATTTGATTTTGAGGTGCAAGAAGGTGAAAGGAATCTCTGACAGGCAGAAAAAACACTTTATCCTTTGATCTATGTTGCCTTGAACCATCTAATTCTGCTCCACTGTGGTGTTAGGTTGCATCAGCTCTGCCGTTATTAGCATATGCCAGTTATTTCATTAACTGACTTTGGTAAATGCCTGGAGCCATCCTGTATCACTTAATGAAGTCAAACATGGCAAACCTCTCTTATAGCTGTATAAAGCAAGTGTAGTTAAGAAAATTATTTGCATACTATAATTGTCAGAGAACATTAGAAGAAAGCATTTGAAAGAAGAGACACTACTAATGGTCCTGAGATTTGAATTGCAGCTGTGAGGCTGAAGCACTGTGCAGCCTTATGAGAAGTGAGGAGAAACAGAAATGTGATTAGTTTTATAGTCTTCTGTATATATAACATTCAGCTCTCCTTAATACTAATATTTTTCAGCTGCCATTTGTGGATTTAGTTGACTGAGTTCTATGAATATTAGTGAGTCATGCACCTAAATCTCCTTAAAATATCTAAGCCTTTATTTACTATTCCGGTATTTAAACTAAAGACCAGAAAGAACATCAGGGTCACATCCAGACAAGGTTGGTTCAGCCTTCTAAGGCGGCTTCAATAACAGTTCCTGTCGTTTACCTAAGAACAAACTAATTGACATACTTGCATTCTTAACATGTGGTGTTTGCAAAATGACAGCAAAATAGAAGCAGAGTACAAGCACATGTACTGACCATGCACCCGCTGTAAGTGAATTCTGAATATATTTAATTTTGTTATCATTTCCCCCCCATTGATAAATCAAAAATGTTCTGTGAGTGCAGAAATGAGCACATATATAATTAGAAGGCCACAGAGTGTATAGAAAACTATTTTAAGACTAACTAGCTTATCTTCCTTAGGTTAGCAGCTTTCATAGAATGGTTTAGGTTGGAAGGGACCTCAAGGATCATCCAGCTCCAACCCCCTGCCATAGGCAGGGACATCTCCCACTAGAGCAGGTTGCTCAAGGCCTCATCCAGCCTGGCCTTAAATGCCTCCAGGGAGGAAGCATCCACAACCTCCCTGGGCAACCCATTCCAGTGTCTTACCACCCTCACTGTAAAGAACTTCCTCCTAACATCCAGTCGGAATCTCCCCTCTGCCAGTTTAAACCCATTCCCCCTCGTCCTGACATTACTAGACCTTGTAAATAGTCCCTCCCCAGCTTTCCTGTAGGCTCCCTTCAGATACTGGAAAGCCACTATAAGGTCTCCTGGAAGCCTTCTCCTCTCCAGGCTGAAGAGCCCCAACTCTCTCAGCCTGTCCTCATAGCAGAGGTGCTCCAGCCCTCTGATCATCTTCGTGGCTCTCCTCTGGACTTGCTGCAGCAGTTCCATGTCCTTCTTGTGTTGGGGGCTCCAGAACTGCACAGAGTACTCCAGGTGGGGTCCGAAGAGAGCCTAGTAAAGCGGGAGAATCTCCTCCCTTGCCCTGCTGGCCACACTTGTCTTGATGCAGCCCAGGACACAGTTGTCTGTCTGGGCTGTATGTGCACAATGCCAGCTCATGTTGAGCTTTTCATCAACCCAGACCCCCAGATCCTTTTCCTCAGGGTTGCTCTCAGCCATTCACCACTCAGTCTCAATCTGTGCCTGGGATTGCACCGACCCAGGTGCAGGACCTTACACTTGTCATCATGTGGCTTCCTGTACCCAGACTTTTCAGGAACTAGCAGGAGATAGGTAGTGCTTACATAGGAGAAATTCTGTGTAATGGGAAAACAACTGTATCAGAGAACAGGGAAGAGGAAAAGTGTACCAGCAGAACTGCAAAACGTGATCACTCTAATAGATTCTGTTCTCACCACAATTAATTGATAGCAGAGGGGATCCTTAGGAAGAGCCATGAATGTATCACCGTTGATATGAATATTTCTTCTTTACAGGCACACTAACAATTAAAAAAAGAGTAGTAATACACTAGTGGGCCTCAAACCATAATTTACAACGTTAGAAAATTGACTGGGTTTTGATCAGATATCAATTTTCTCCAGTTCTTCACTTTGGCTCAGTTGGAAAGGCATTAGATTTTACTAACTATGTGTAACTCCAGAGTCAATCTTCACTTCTGGGTCAAGGCTTCTTAGGTAACTCATTTGGATGAATTCACCCTAATAAATAGAAGTCACTTCACTTCTAGTTGACTTCTTAGTTAGCTCATTTGGGTAATTTCACTCCAATAAATAGAAGTCACTTCACTTCTAGTTCTTAGTTAACTCCTCTGCGTGATTTCACCCCAATAAATAGAAGTCACTTCACTTCTAGTTGACTTCTTAGTTAACTCCTCTGAGTGATTTCACCCCAATAAATAGAAGTCACTTCACTTCTAGTTCTTAGTTAACTCCTCTGCGTGATTTCACCCCAATAAATAGAAGTCACTTCACTTCTAGTTGTCCTAGGTTAGGGTGGATCCCTCCCTTGGTAGAATAAACTCATCACAACATGGATATTTTTTTTTTTTTTTTGGAAAGTCAGGAAAAAAGTGAAATTTTATTTCTTATAGTTTAGTAGTATAAGGAGAAATAAACTACTGGAGAAATACAGTAACCTTAACGAAGATGGAGAAGGGGTCAAGAGGCAGTGAAGCAGCAGCAGCCAAAACAGCAGTGGGGGAAGATAGCAGCGGGCACAGATGAAGCAGCAGAAGCCAGCAAAGAGAAGGTCCAAGCTGTGCTTCTAGACATAAAGCTCTTGATGCTCCAATGGAATTTCACTAACTTATCCATTGTTGCCATGATATGGCCTATTCCTGGAATGTTCACCTCTCCCCTATGTCTGAGCTAGAAATGTAGCTCCAAGGGCCACACTAGTTCACTTCTTAGTTAACTTGTTTGGGTGAACTCACCCTAATAAAAATAATTTCTTTTTTTTTTTTTTTAAATTCACTCACAAAAAAGGAGGTCCTGAAGTGTTCAGGCAGTTGGACTGGACAATTGTTGTAAGTCCCCTCCAATTGAACTGTCCTATTCCCTGTTTTTCAGAGTCACCAATGACTTAGATGTTAGATATGGACCCTGATGGCCTTCTGTACAAGTGCTCTTCTACCAAAGATTAATGATCTTTGATCAGTGATTAAACTACAGCTCAAGTGAGAGGGTTTGGCATTGTGTAGAATAGATAACCTTGCTTTAAAAAACAGCAACAAAAAGTAAAGAAAAAATTGTTACAAGAAAATAATTGGTCTGGTAATCATAAAATCATAGAATCAGTCCGGTTGGAAGAGACCTCCAAGATCATCCAGTCCAACCTAGCACCCAGCCCTATCCAGTCATCTAGATCATGGCACTAAATGCCTCATCCAGGCTTTTTTTGAACACCTCCAGGGACAGTGACTCCACCACCCCCCTGGGCAGCCCATTCCAATGCCAATCACTCTCTCTGGGAAGAACTTCCTCCTAACATCCAGCCTATACCTCCCCTGGCACAACTTGAGACTGTGTCCCCTTGTTCTGTTGCTGGTTGCCTGGGAGAAGGGACCAACTGCCACCTGGCTACAATCTCCCTTCAGGTAGTTGTAGACAGCAACCTATAGTAATACAATCTTTAAACCTGGCATCCTGCACAAACTTAGTTTATGTGTCTAAAACTGTATTTGAAAGGGAATGGCTCGTATTGGAAAAGTTATGGAGGAACTGTTGGGTGTGTGATATGAAAAAGATGAGATGCTGAAAACTCTTCTCATTGTTGATCTGTAAGAATTTTGCCTGGGACAAATTCTTCTCACTGTTGAGACAACACTCAATAGAGCTGTTAGATAACATATGGAAATAATGTTTTCCTGCATTTAGCTTTGTCTGACTTCTTGCCCTTGCACAAAGTGGTGTCAGATAAAAATAATCTCGTGGCAAACTTAATATTTAGCCTAGAATTGTTATTGTGCATTTTCTAGACAAATTAGCATAACAATTGAAAATAGCAGAGCTCACTTAGTCATCTTGAACTTCTCATAGGGAATTTGTCAGGAGCTGCATTTCCAAAAACAGGGATAATGTCTTCATCTCACTTGTTACAGGCTTACAGCTGCTCTATGCTGATGCCTTGCAGCTTAAAGTGAATCTCATTGTTCACATTTGCACATTCCTTTGAATAAGCTTGAACGCTGCTTTTGCCTCTCTTCCTGTGATTGAATTGTTGAATATTTCTTGAGTAATTCCTGTATCAGGCCACCTCTTAATTCAGTTTTCACTGGCAACTACCCACTGACAAAGTGGTTCATTTCCATTTGCATTATTGTTTCCAATATATTTTCCACCTTATTCCCTTATTGTTGGCTGCTTATCTGCTGTGAATGAATTTTGTATCATTTCTCAGCAACCTTCACTTCCCTTGCAGTCTCTTCATTCTTCAACAAAGTATATCACAATCGTGAATAGAATGGTGTCATCTTAGGTCCTGCTCTTTCTTTCATGTTACTATTTTTGTACTTGTCTTCAGATCCTGTATTGATCAATCTTCTAGGATCTGCTATTATAAAAAAGCTAATGCCTTTTATTCTCTTGCTTCATTTTGTTATTTTCTCATGTCAAACTCCAGCAGATCCTGTTATGTTCAACTCATGCATTTTTTCTGGAGCAGGAGAATTTGAATTAAATAAAACTTGAAGTAGTTGTTACCTTCTCCTTCCACCTCCCATCCTCCACAAGATTACTTGGTTACTTTTTGTTCTTCGTGCCTCGTTTTGTTACCTGCTTCTCCTGCCAGTATTCACTTATCTACATTGCAAAGGTAGGTTTGCAATATTCAGATTTTGCCCTTTTGTACACAGCTGTTGTGGAGGGCTCATAGGCCTGAAAACAGGATTATCTATGCCTTGTCTTGCCTGGACATGTTTTTCTGCCCAAACCAGAGGTAAACACATGATGAACACAAAGGGACATAACAAATCTGGTGCCATAAAGTCTGGCCTGCCCAGGGCCCCTGCTTGTGTAAACATGGTTGTATAAGCCCATGCGACCAGCTCATGCTTACTGGGTGCTAGGCCCATGCTATCCCCATATTTGGAAGGTCCAGGCCTGTGGCTTTTGCCTATTATGGTAAGGTTGGCTAACTGCCAACCTGTTTGGTCATTCTAGTGTCCAGAGGGCCATTAATCTGAGCCCACATTTGATAAATAGAGGCACACAGGTAAACAAAGTGCTCAGGCTCCCTTGCTCACTCGATCTCATTATCTTGCTCAGACTCATCAGCACTGCTTCTTGCTTATGCCTGCCTGTGTGCCCACCTGCAGTGCATTTACCTCACAGAGACAGAATCTCCCATAGTCTCCTGTGCAGCCATGCACCCTACTGCACACCCGCTGCCTTATTATTGCCTGGTGCGCACCACTGCCACCGAGCTACCAGGAAGCAGACCCCACTTCTCCGCATGTGATCAGCCTGCTAGCCAGCGTGAGACCGTGCTCACACTGCATGGCATCGTACTTCTTCTGCACCTGAGGTCCTGCCTAAGAATCCCTGGGCAGAGCATCCAGAAGAAGCCAGGAGACAAGGGCAGAGATTGCACCCTCCCCAGGAGAACAAGGTCAGAGACTGTCCTTTCCCTGGAAGCTGGGAAGATTCCTCTTTCCCCTGAAGCTGGGAGAATTCCAGCCTCAAAGTCCATAGGCAGACTCCCCTGAAGTTTGGACACTTGCATAGGCTGTGACATAGCCCTGGAGGGTGATTGATAATTAATAAGAATTTGTGAGTAGATGCTTTAATGTCTCTGTAATTTCTATTGCCTCCTGCAATAGAGCAGAAGGAGCTTTCAGCCCACCTGCTGGGCAAGCAGCATATTGACCCCAAGCGGTATTTGCTGCGGGGAAAATTCTCTCTCTGTTTATAGTTTGAATGTTTGCTAGTTACTATAATAGTTACTATTTGATGTTATTCCCATAATGTCTTTCACAACCATGTAGAACAGATATTAATACTAAAATACAGTGGATGGGGGTGGTGAGAGTTCAGAATATTGAAGTTAATAAATATATATTTTTATAGAATATTATCTCACCCCAATTAATTTCTCCCCTCTGCCACAATCGGTGTAGGCGGCAGGATCCCCCTCCGCGACAACAATGTTTCAAAATGCAGTTCTGTTTTTCACATCTACTGCTAAGTACTTCTGTGAGTTCTTTCCTTTCATTTTACCTGTGACTGCTTTTGTCAGACAATTGGGTTCTGTCAATAAACAAAAGTAAATTCATCATCGTGGGCTGTCACTTTACCATGTCTCCTCTTTGCTCTCTTTTAGATTCCTTTTGTTTTCTTCATGCCAGGCTTTTACTCCGCTATGATCCCTCATCCCAGTCCTGCAGCTCCTTCTTTCTGCTTCTGCATGTAGTGCACTTGCTGAACTCTGTCACGAATTTATTGTCACTGCAGTCCTCAGCAGTGCAGCACAGTGCCTGTTATCTGAAGAGGCCTTCTGATTTTTTTTGGTGGCAAAATTTGAAGTAAGTCTATTCCTATGTTCAGTGTTTTCTTGACATTATTTGCTGTTACCCTTTTCTCAGAAGTTAAATAGCAAGCAAACTTCAACTTGCCAAGTGCCATTTTTATCTGGTGTGACTAAAAGCTGGCAAATATTTGTCCAGTTTACAGCTTTGCTGCTGCCAGAGATGAGTAGAACTTTTCTGGCATAGAGGTGAAATTTGTGGTATATTCATACATTCTCAAATGAGTTTCAGGTTGTCAGCTAAGACACATTAACCATGGCATAAGCTGTGAACCTAGAGGAGCACAGAAACCTACTGTGAGCAGAGGAGTACCAGAGAAAGGTGGGGATATTAGAAAGTTCACAAATGTCAGTTTTAACTACCTTTACTAGGAACAAAGTTGCATAATTGGGCTAATAATAATCCTTCAGTTAAACTTGTAAGACATTAATTAGACTGATAATGGATTCCTACCTTCATTTAGCTGTGTTTCTTTAGCCTACGTACATTGCGTGGAGTGTTTGATATGATACCACCTGCCCCTAAGGCTCAGGTATTAAATTTGGAAGCAGCAATGCATGATGAAGGTTTCAGTTGTCACAATGGTTTTTAGCTCAATTTCTGTAAGAGCTTTTAGACACCTGCTTCCAAGAACGTTCCAAGAACATTACAAGAACTTGACTGCTTTTCAAAGTACTCAAAAATTTTCCCTAAGGTGATCAATGAAAGAAGTGAAATTTTTCTTTTATCCTTTGTACAGAAAGAGTGGATATTCTTAGAATAGTCTCTGAGAAAAGGGTGCACACACTAATTTTTTCCCACTAAGACAAGGTGATCAGTTTTGTTATGGTGCTTCAATTCTAAGAGAATATTTTCAAGTGGATCAGATTAGATTTTGATAGAGATATGTGACAGTTTGGGTGTTACCTATCCATCCCCCCCATACACACACTCTTGTGAAAATCACCCAGACTAGACTCAGCTGAGCTAGAAATTAAGAATGAAGCTTTATATTTACAGCTTAGCACAATATACAAGAAGATATTTGCAATATATACAGCTATATACACAAATAAACAAGTTAAAAAGTAATACAGAAACACAACAGCCCTTCCAGAAACCTGAGTCCACAGGAGGGGCTCCCAACCACCCTTCCACCTCCTTTCCACCCCTCTACCTTATCCCAGACTTTGCCTTACATTCAAGCTGAGTTTGGAGAATCAGCCAGGGGAGTTAGGAAGCAGAAGGATTAGTTACACAGACGGGTGGTTAGAGAGAGAGAAGGGAGGCAGCCAGAGAGCAACTCTGTTATCTATGTTTGTGTTGTTTTTATACATCTCAGCAAGCCTATGAGTGAAGTAGACATCCCTGTTGTTTCCTTTTCACAGGCTATAATCTAATTCTTCTCACCAAAATATTCTAGCTAGCTTCAAACTAGCACAAGATATGATTGATTTTTGAGCTGGTTTGCATTCATAGTAAATAAAATAATTGCTGTTAGGTTTTTGTAGTGGTGGGTACTATTATTACAAGCTTACTCTTAGTGGCTGAAAAGCTATAGAAAGATCCTACAAACTGCAGTTTCAGGATGACAATCTGTGACTGACTGACAGCTGGAATTTAGGATTTTGCCCTAGAATATTATTTTAAAGAATGATGCTGTGAACTGAAATGAGAGTTGTTGAATTAGGATTAGCTGGAATCCTTTCATCCGATAGTGATTACTCTGTCTTTCAAGTGGACATTGCTTGGTTTAAGATTCTACACTTAGGTAAGCTAGGTAAGAAGCTTGTTGATAATAAAAGGTCTGTGTACAAAGGTTTCTAATCCTAAACCCCTTTTGCATCTGGCAAGTGATGCAGTTTTGCATCTGGTAAGGGACTAGCTTTTAAATTGTAGACATTCTAGCTGTGCCTGAATTCAGGTAGTGTGATTTAGGTGAGTTTTTACATAACTGTTTTATAAGAAGATGAATCATTGCAAAATGTTTTATTCATAGAATTATGAAAAACATTAGGCTGACTCTGGAGATCATTTATTCTAACCCTGCTCAGCATAGGGCCAACTTCAGAATTGTCAGCTTTATCAGCCTCTCATCTCTTAGCCTTTAAATGTCTCTGAACATGGAGATTTCACAGCCTTGCTGAGAAATCCAGTGTTTAACTGCTGCCATCTCTCTCACACCCCAATCTGATGGCCTTTCAGTAGATTTCCTGCAGCATTTCAATGTCTATTTTGTTCCAGGGAACCTTAGGCTAGGCTTAGTTCTACAAATGAGGGTTTATGAGTGCAGAATGGGAGAAAATAACTTTTCCACTCAGCCTACTGCTTTGCTCAGCAGACTTATTAATGCAACCCAGCGTTCAGTTCACCTTTGTGGTCTCAAGGACAGCATTTTGACTCATTTTCAAGTTATCTGCCACAGAATAATTTGGTTTTGCAAACACAACCTTACTACAGATATATTTTTGACACTTGTGTATCTCAATAACATTTTTTCCCCCTCTGGTTATAAAGAATCACTCTACTGAACCGAGGAATTAAAAAAGCAGGTGCACTGACTTTGGTTTACTTCAGAGAAGAAAGCTTCAATCAAATTTTCCTTATATCAGCTGCCTAAATAGGTTTTCATTATTTATGGGCTAATTGATAAAATTGTCTTATGGCCTTCAAACTGTGTAATGCAAACATAGGATGACTAAAGTCAGAGTACGTTTTCAAACTAGTTTTGATGTTACAGGCATAAAAATGGAAGTGTAGTAATTTTTAGGGTAAGAGATATAGGTCTCCAATCACAGTCCCTGTTGCAATATGAAATAATCAAACAGGACATTAGAAATAATTTGAAAGAAAACCTTTCTACTTTCTTTTTCTTCCTTGTTTTTGCAGTCACCCAGCTAGTGGACTAATGCTATATAAGAGCAAAACACTTCAGTGGGGAGGAGTTCTTGTTTTTTGAGACTGTGATACAGTAGCAATGAAATGGCAACAGATTCCTTCTGGCTTCCCGTGTGAGTTACAAGATTTTGCCTACTATGGTAATATCTTTGTATCATAGTGGACAAATAATCTACTTGGTACTACCATAACCTCCTTTAGCACAGTGATGTAGTTTGAGACTATACTGCGGGGTGGGTGATAGGTTGGACTGAATGATCTTGGAGGTCTCTTCCAACCTGGTTGGTTCTATAATTCTAAGAGACTTGATGATCCTTGAGGGTCTTTTCCAACCTGAATGTTTTTGTGATTCTCTGAGATGGAGAGATAGGGGAAAAAAAATAGTATTGATTGATCAGAATATTTCTCATAAAGGTGGATATTATTTAAAATGAGAAGCCAAGATGGTATTTGTTCTTCTGCTTTTAAAAGCAATGTCTTGTGTAAGTATAAAAAAAATCAATAATTGTGTCTGTAGTCTTAGCAGCATTTAAGATTTGAGATGTTTGAAAACTAGAACCAATGGTGGCTTTATAAATGGCTGAGGATTAAGCTTTTTCTTCAGTAGTAACCTGGAAAGGTTCTGTAAATTTGCTTGTTTAATTTGTATTTCAGATAGAGGCTTCAGCTGAAGTGCTTGTTCTGTCTCCTAAGCAAGCATCAAGCATTTCATTTGGGAGAGTGAATACTCTCCTTATAAAGTTTGTTCTGTATCATATCTTCCTGTCCCAAATATTTTTCTGTTGTCCCAGTCCAGAGGAGTCCTGGGCATGGGAAGTTCAGATTCTCGGCCACAGAATGAAGGCACAAAGGATGTCAAATGCATAGGCTAGCTTCACTGCATTCACACCACGACATTCACACACGAGGGTAGGGAGGGTTGAGGAGGGGAAAAGAGAGATGGGGGAGGAAAGAGAAAGAAAAGAAAGAAATACCGCCATGCAGAATCACCCCAGAATCATTCAGTATCCTGAAAGTCCATTTGAAGAGAATGGGTGGGGAGTGCTCAGTTTGCAGGTTGGAGCTTCTCTTCTTTTCCTTGGCTGCCTCATTGAATATGCATGTTTTTTTCCTGAGAATCTCTTAGCGTTTTCCAGGAGTGATTTGCTTAGCCAGGCCCATTCTCCAGTTGTGTTGGGCATACTTGGTGTGGTAGAGTGTTTTCAGAGTTGAGCCCCCCTTATCCAGCTGGTTTCTCCAAAATGATGGCTGCTGGTGATAGACCAGGAGCTGTTAGACTGCAGTTGGGTATGAATTGGCATCACCTGTCACAACAGGAAGCCTTCATCTCCTATGTGTGTTAGGTGATGAGCTCAGTTCCAGGTGTGGTGGTCCAGAACGGTGGTCTTTCAGTCCATTCAAGCTCAGCAGTCAGGCAGGTGGTCCCATGGTAGCAGGCACAAGCTGCTCCGCATTCTCTAGCTGTTTTTTTGTTCAGTTGTTGCATATTGGGGAGCTCCTGTGGGTCTGAGCTCATGCAAGAGAGGATTTTTGGGACAGTGAGTACAAACAGGATGCTCACTTAGCACTTCTCAAAAACTTGGCTCAAAATAAGTTGTGTTTTTTTTTTTTTCCTGAGATGTTGGGACATATTTTTTATCTCAGTCTCTGTTGTCTGTATATAACATTTAAGCATGACAAATACTCTGCAAGAACTTATGTGATTACATTTGTACCGGTCTGGAAAGATTCACAAGTTGTATATAAATGAAGTCTCTGTTTTCTGTCCTCTACAGTCAATCACATTATGTGTATAGCAAATACCTAAGTAAGGAGAAACCTGTAATGTTCAATAGATTCTGTCGTAGGATCAATCCATTCATGCTGCCTTTGTCATCTGCAGAAGATATGTATTTGAATTCAGAGAGTCATGCTGGCAAAAAGAGATTTAATATATTTCAGTGTCAGCTGGAAAAACTTTAGGATAGTGGAACTATGGTGTGAGCATACTGAAGGGCAAATACAAATTGAAGGAGAGAAAGGGAAATGGGTTAAAAAAAATCTCAAGAACTCTAGAAAACAAATAAACCAGGCAAAAAGATACACATTTCTTTCTCAGGTGGTGTATCTTTCTCTTGTTTTGATTATTCATATCTTAGAGGACTTGGCATTCACTTTGCCCTTGGTGATTCTTCCAGAGATTTTTGTTACTGGAATAAAAGCCCTGTAAACTTTGGTCATTAAAGCAAAACTTCAAAAGGCTGTGTAGAATATCCCTCTTAGGAGAACTGTAGTGATAAATCAGAAAAGGACAAAATAAGCATCAGTAACAAAGTCCAAAGAAAATATGTAGCAATTTTCTGTTAATTTCTGTAAGTTTTTTTAAAATAGCACTTGTAAGAAGACGTGTGGGCCAGTAGGAGGAGGGAGGTTATTCCTTCCCTGGACTCTACACTGGTCAGGCCACACCTTGAGTATTGTGTCCAGTTCTGGGCCCCTCAATTCAAGAGAGATGTTGAGGTGCTGGAATATGTCCAGAGAAGGGCAGTGAAGCTGGTGAGGGGCCTGGAACACAAACCCTATGAGGAGAGGCTGCGGGAGCTGGGGTTGTTTAGCCTGGAGAAGAGGAGGCTCAGGGGGGACCTCATTGCTGTCTACAACTACCTGAAGGGAGGTTGTAGCCAGGTGGGGGTTGGTCTCTTCTTCCACGCAACCAGCAACAGAACAAGGGGACACAGCCTCAAGTTGTGCTGGGGGAGGTCTAGGCTGGATGTTAGGAGGAAGTTCTTGCCAGAGAGAGTGATTGGCATTGGAATGGGTTGCCCAGGGAGGTAGTGGAGTCACCATCCGTGGTGGTGTTCAAGAAAAGCCTGAATGAAGCACTTAGTGCCATGGTGTAGTTGACTGGCTAGGGCTGGGTGCTAGGTTGGACTGGATGATCTTGGAGGTCTTTTCCAATGTGGTTGATTCCATGATTCTATGGTTTGTTTTAATTCAAATACTAATTAGTGTCACTTGGTTTCTGTGCTAGTTTGAAACCGGAGAGAATGTTTTGGTTCATATTTCCAGAGTCAAGTAACAATCACTCAAAAATCAATTTGGCCCACACTGGAGTGCCAAAATCAAAGGATGTGGTGGTTTGGGTGTTCCCTGCCCCCCACACTCTTTAGAAATCACCCAGACTAGATTCAGCCAGCTCTGGAAATATGAATGAAGCTTATATTTACAGCTAGCACAATGTACAAGCAGATGTTTACAGTAGATACAGTTATATACAGAAATATACAAGGTAAAAGGTAATACAGAAACACAACTCCCCTCCCAGAAACCTGAGTCCCCAGGAGGGGCTCTCAACTGCCCTTTCACCTTCCCCCCCACCCCTCTCAACCTTACCCCAGTCCCAAGGAAGAATGGAAGTTCGGCCAGGGGGTTAGGAAGCAAAGTGGCTTAGTCCAAAATGGAGGGTGAGGCTAGAGAGTAAGTTGCAGCTCAGCCAGTTCCCCAGTCCCAAGCAAGATTCCCGAGTGGAGTGATTATGTTTTGCTTTTTGGTTTTATACATCTCAGTAAGCCTATGAGCGAAGTAGACATCAGCCTTGTTTTCCTTAGCCAGCCTGTAGTCTAGTTCTTCTCACCAAAACATTCTAGCTAGCTTCAAAGTAGCACAGTTTCATGGAAAACCTTTGAAAGGAAAAGCATCAGACCTACCAACACAGGATATGAAATAATAATAAACTAAGTTTTCTGGAATAAATTTTCGTCTTCTTTGGAAGAGACTGACTCTGTCCTTGAAGAGAATAGCAAATGAAATACGTGAAGACAAATTGCTCTGAGAGTTGATAGGTGCAGCATCACTGGGAAAGACAGAACATGTTTCTGCCAGGCATGTTTGGGAATAGGGAGTTGAATATTTTCATTACTCTTGTCATAGCTTATTGCTGCTGACTTCCACAGCAAAGACGGATTTTCCTTTGTAGCAGGGAGCGAACGTGCTTCCTGAAGAAGGCTTTGGCAGTCCACCTTTTTCACGTTCTCTTATTTTAAATGCATTTTTTGCTGACTAACATGAACTTGTTACCTAGTAGGGTTGAATTAAGTTGTTAGATATGCTATACCATTTGTGCTAACCACACCAAGTTCAGTAAGGACAAGTGTATTCTGGGGAGCAATTAACAACAGGCACCAGTACGGGTTGGGAGCTGCGCTGCTGGAAAGCAGCTCGGTGGAGTCCTGGTGGCCTGCATGGGACAGCAATGTGCCCCTGTGGCCAAGAGAGACACTGGCATCCTGGGGAGCATCAAGAAAGGTGTGTCTAGCAGGTCTAGGGGGTTTCTCCCCCTCTACTCTGCCCTACTGAGGCCACACCTGGAATATTATGTCCAACTTTGAGCTCCCCAGTTCAGGAGAGACAGGGACCTGCTAGAAAGAGTCCAATGGAGAGCCACAAGGATGACTGGGGGACTTGAGCATCTCCCCTATGAAAAGAGACTGCGTTCCCTGGGGCTATTTAGTCTGAAGAAGAAAACATTGAGAGGAGATCTGACCAATGTGCACAAATATCACTCTAAATCTTATCAGATTGTGTTCTCTTTGAGGTGTAGAAAGATAACCCTGTTTAAGGCTTAGGTTATCCTGTAGTGAGGCCCACAGGCACTGTGGTAACTCATAATGGATTATTTAGGTCAAGACTAAGAAATCTGTGGCGAAATTTCTTTCTCATTCATGATTTTGACAACTGTAACTCACTGTACATTCTTTGTATTTATGTATTTGAAGGCTGTAACGAGCTTCTATCTTCTAGCACCATTTTGGGGGAAAAAAAACCAAACAAAAAGACAAGGTAGAGAGAGTGATCAGGTATTATTGGTGGCTCTGGAAGTATGAGATAGTATAGAGACTCAGAAACAATTCTTCCTAAATATGGAGAACTGCGGGAACAGCCAAGAGGAGTGAGGTTTCTTTTCAAAGGCATACCAGGCTGCACACTTGGGTTCACGGTTCCAAAAACCAGGACAGTGATCTGAGAAATAATTATTTCTTTCATATTGGCTGGATTTGGGTCAGGTCTGCTCTAGGCTGAGAAGTATAAATTTACACTAAATAAACCCCCACACTTATCTTGAGTTCTATCTAATTTCGAGCATACCATCCATCTATTTCTCTGCAAGCAAATGTTCATAGCAGTGAATGAATACTATTCATAATCAAGGGAAGAAAGACTCTTGAGGCTCTGCCTCTTCAGCACCAGGAAGAAAAATGTTTTCAAAACAGCTATAAACAGGAGTTGAAAGTGTCTTCAGTTGTTCACTCCCTACTGCTTTGCACCCAGCTTTTCATCACTGTCTGTTAAGATAGGGTTACATATGCTGCAGCAGGAACTCCCTTTATCTCCTCAGTCTTCAGTAATCCAGGATTAAACATATCTACTTGCTTAATATGTATTCCTTAAGCAAGTAATGAATAATTGCTGAAATGATTTCCTTCAGTGAATGACTGCCTGACATTTTCCTGTTGTCTTTTATTTCAAGAGCTTCAGTTAATTGAACTCTAAATGAAAGGCTTCATTCTGAATCTCTGAAGCCAGTGGTATTTTTGTCATGACCTCAAAGGGAAAGGCAAGAGGCTACATGGGTACAATTTGGGAATTTCTTATCTGCATGTCTGTTACTTCAGTGGTACAATTGTGAATGGAGCTATAAACAGCAACAAAATTGCAGTCCTGAAATCAGTGCTGTGTCCTCTGCAGATGAGAATAACTTTTTGAGCACCTCAATTTTTTTGTTTCTATGAAAATGTTTAGGATCTCTGTCTGAAGGGAAATGAGTAATAACTGCTGGGAAAATAGGTCCAGATCTGTACACATCCTGAAATCTCAGTTCTCGAAAAGGCACTTTGTTATACTTAAAATTGTACATATTTAGATGCATGCATTTAGTATATACATTTAATGCAGTGAAATTAATGAGAAGCTTTAAAATGTTAAGTATGAGCAGGTGCCCAGGTAATACAGTGTAAGATTGACAGGAAAGGAAAGTGAAAAGAGGCAGATCTGCAGGAAAGTAGACCCCCCAGGTTATTTCTATTATAGACCTGTGTTTTCTGAAAGATGGTAAGAAGCATTCAGCACTGTTTTCAATGGGCTGGTTGTCAGTTAAATGAAATACAAAGGGAAGAAGGCTTAATGCCTTATTTTTCCCTCTACATCTTCATTTCTGGTTTGAATAAAGCATAAGCATTTGGGCTTCTGAGTGAGGTTTACTCCTAATCATTTTTCTGACAAGCATTAAAAACACACATGCAAACAAAAATGGTTAATTTGGACAATTTCTTTATTTGAAAGCAGAGGTTAAATACATCCAACAATACAGAACTTTCCAATAATTTTCCAGTTCTCTTACAAATTAAACCCTTCTTCATGGCAAACCCTCTGAGGTTTTTTGATCATTTGTGTTAGCAAACATTACTTGGGAGAAGGAATCTCTTGCAAGTGTGCTGATGGTAGATCTGAAACACTACATCACAAAAAGAGCCTAAAGATATGTAGGAGGACTGTGATGTTCTCAACACTGAACATCAGAGGATCAATGAAAAGGAGAAATGGATCAGTAGTTGTATACTTCTGACTGTGAAATATAGGATTATTTGGCTTATGACCCTGTTTTAACTGCTGTAATCTCCCTTGAGATCATAACTGCTAGTTTGGGAGCCATTGAACTAGAGTGAAGCGTTAGCCAGGAGCTGCAGAAATGAAGTTTGACAGCAAGCAGAGATGCCTTCCAGCAGAGCCAGTTTCCCATACTGCTCTGAACTGCTGGGTCTGTATAACAAGGATGGTGCTCTCTGTTGGCTTGCTTTGATGTCACAGAAAAAAAAGCTATGAAGAGGTAGGCTAACAATCTCTTGTTAGCCTGCATTTGAGGTCAGTTAAGGTAAAGTACAAACTGTAATAACTCTACCCACACCTCTACTTTCCTTTCTGTATGGAGTCATTTGACAAGTTAGTTTCTTGTGTTTGTTGACATTTGTTTCTTATTGGCTAATTGTAATTAAAAGTGCTTCTCACTAAGTCTGAGTTTTATCCTAGTATGACTGCGTTTATAGCAGTCTAAGTAGAAATGTAGGTTTTGAGCTAACCTGTAGTAATGATTTTGGTTATTATGAAGCATTAGGCTGTCAGCCTTTGCTAGATGATACCTAGTCAGCCACTAGGTACAATAGCTGAAGACCAGACTTGTGCAGAGGAGGAAAATAAAGCCAAGTTAAAACTCATATTTGTAGTATTATAATGACAAGGATTTGCTGTGCAAGGAAGGAAAACTGCAGTCTGCTCAGTTATTTTAAGAAACTATCTCTGTGGGTGCTAAGCAGCATAAATATACTCAGTTGAGTACTTTAAAGATAAACATATACACATTTCTAACAGTTTACATTAATGGATCTGTATTTATTTTCCTTCTTTTACTTCAGAACATTTTAATAACAAAAGCAACTGGGACTTTGTGGATTTTTAAAATAACTGTTCCTAATTTTTTCCTGAATAGAAGTAGTTTGCCATATTACACATTAGCACACTTTGAGGAGAGGATGTTCTGAAGGTCATCTCAGAGATTCTGTGATGTCTTGGGTAATTCATTACCATGAGAAAGTAAAAATTAACTTTTGGTTTCACTATAAGAATGAAATTCAGCCACTGCTGGTACTGTAGCTGTGACTTTTTTCCTCCCCAAATTAATTGATGTTAGAAAATCCATATGCTGCTTCTGATGTTGAGAATAATGCATATTCTGTGCTATCATGTCAGTGCTTCTCTTTCATCTGGCAAGGAGTCAGTGATGTCAACACTGAAAATCAAAATGTGTTAGAAGAAGAATACAGTTTCATGTAACTGGTGCAGAAAGTGTTAGTACTTTTCCAGGTTTCAAAATATCACTCAGTAATTTCACAGGAAAATAAAAATATTCCTGTAACTCATCCTTGCTGGTACTCAGCTCTTCCTTTCGTTGCCGTTCACTTGTCTTCAGAATATTTACACAGTCTCACAGTATCACCAAGGTTGGAAGAGACCTCATAGATCATCAAGTCCAAGCCGTTACCACAGAGCTCAAGGCTAGACCATGGCACCAAGTGCCACGTCCAATCCTGCCTTGAACAGCTCCAGGGACGGCGACTCCACCACCTCCCTGGGCAGCCCATTCCAGTAGCCAATGACTCTCTCAGTGAAGAACTTTCTCCTCACCTCAAGCCTAAATTTCCCCTGGTGCAGCTTGAGGCTGTGTCCTCTTGTTCTGGTGCTGGCTGCCTGAGAGAAGACAGCAACCTCCTCCTGGCTACAACCACCCCTCAGGTAGTTGTAGACAGCAATAAGGTCTGCCCTAAGCCTCCTCTTCTCCAGGCTAAACAATCCCAGCTCCCTCAGCCTCTCCTCGTAGGGCTTGTGCTCGAGGCCTCTCACCAGCCTCGTTGCCCTTCTCTGGACACGTTCAAGCATCTCAATGTCCCTCTTAAACTGGGGGGCCCAGAATTGGACACAGTACTTGAGGTGCAGTCTAACCAGTGCAGAGTACAGGGGTAGAATATCCTCCCTTCTCCTGCTGACCACACCATTCCTGATGCAGGCCAGGATGCCATTGGCCCTCCTGGCCACCTGGGCACACTGCTGGCTCATTTGACCTCTGACATACCTCAGGATGTTGTCTAATCCCAGTTCCTGCCAGGGAGCAGAAATGAGACTTTCAATGGATCCACTGTCTGCCCTGCTCAGTCCATAAGAAAGGCCATGGCCCATGTTGAGGTCACTGTCAGCTTCTTTCCGACTAAGCTTCCAATAGAGAGCAGTTGAGCCTTTTTTATTAACTACCTATTTGTATTGTGATTATAGGAGTTGGGGACTGATAGAGCTTCATGGTGCATGAACACACAGAAGTACAGCATTCTCTTTCTTCAACTGTTTACAAACTAGAATCAGGTTGATAACTGATGGATATGTCTGCTTACATCAATAATGTTGCAAACAGCTGTTCTTGCACACCTAAATATTTCAAGAGGAGGCAACATAAAGATTCATTTGAAGTAAGTTGCCCCAACTCTTGTCATATCCAGAAAGCTCTCTAGGTCTTATGTCCAGAATGACCATGTAAGTAAAAACTTCTTGGGGAAGAGTGACTGGAAAGCAGCCTGGTGGAAAAGGTCTGGAGGTGCTAGTGGGCAGCCTGCTGAACGTGAGCGAGCAGTGTGCCCAGGTGGCCAAGCAGGCCAATAATATCCTGGCCTGTATCAATAATAGTATGTCCATTGAGTGTAGAAAAATGATCATGTCCCTGTACTTGGCTCTGGTGAGGCCGCAGCTCGAGTACTGTGCTCAGTTCTGGGTGCCACAGCATAAGAAACAGCATGTCCAGGGAGGAGCAATGAGGCTGATTAGGGGTTTGGAGGGCATGGCATCTGAGAAGCATCTGAGGCAACTGGGGTTCTTTAGTCTGAAGAAGAGAAGGCTAAGGGGAGACTTTACTGCTCTCTACAACTACCTGAAAGGAGATTAAAGTGAGGTCAGTGTTGGTCTCCTCTCCCATGTAATTAGCAATAGAACAGGGGGAAAATGGCTTAATTTGTGCTAGCAGAGGTTTAGATTGGACATTAGGAAAAACTTTACTGAGAGAGAGGTGAGGCCTTGGAACAGTTGTCCAGGGAGGTGATGGAGTTGCCGTCCCAGGAGGTGTTCAAGGAGCACATAGATGTGATGCTTCAGGATAGTTTAGTGGTCATGATAATCGGGTTATGGTTAGACTCAATCTTGAAGTTCTTTTACAACCTTTATGATTCTATGTAGGAAATTCTATTTTGTGAATTTAGTATCTCGTACTTAATAATGAAACTTATTTGTACATTTGACCACTCAGGCTTGTTTTAAAAGAAATAACTGTAATGTTATGTTCTTTGAACACCAAAATAAAGCAAACTAAGATAATATTTTATAAAGATGAGAATATATGTTACAGAAGAGAGAAAATTGTGGGAAGTATTGAAAAACCAGGCTGTTAAACAGCAGAGAGAGCGTTTTAGAGGATGATAGGAAGAGCAATGCAAGAATGAAGTAACGTGGAATTAATTGTGGGTTACTTTATTCCCTACATCTGAAAAACCTGAATTAGCTTCATTTCTGCATATTCAATGGTTCCATTCAGAAGTTGGTGTGTGTCTATTAGGGACATCACAGTTCTGCTTAAGTAGAGGAAACAATACTATTCTAAATATCAGTTTGCTCTAATTTTGACAATCGTGACTATTGTCTAGTGAGCAAAGTCTTGTGATTATCTCTCTTTCTTCAGAGGCTGGACTATGGCTGACTCCCATAGAAACTACGACTCCACAGATAAATGCTTAATTATTATTTGGAATTGTTTAGAATCCCCAGATGAAAGATGCAGGAAGTGGAGGATGGCAACATGCTGTAGAATGCCATTAATTTACAGTAATTGACATATCCAGTGCAATCACTGAATTTTATGAAGCAGTCAATAAAGGAGCAAATCATACTTATTTGCAGTCACAAGGCTTAGACTGTCTCTCTCGTGGCAGCAGCTGTGATTCATTTCCTCTACACAGGGTGCAGAAAAAGGTTTCCTGGGACAGGGAAAGGGTCAGACAATGTCAGAGTCACTTTTTCACATAGTTTTATGTGAGGAGCATCAGAAGTATGCAAAACATTACCTATGAGACTTCTCCAATTGCTTCATATTTTCTTGCTTCTATTTGGAGAAGGCATTAGCTAATTTAATTTAAAACGAGCTGTTAGGAGGCTGAGCAAGATTGCTAGATCATGGTCAGCTTGTCTTCCTGTCTTTTGACAATAGGCTGTCCTTACAAATGATATTGTGAAGGTGAACCTCTCATCTGAAGCGGGACTGAAGGAGAGTGAGAGAGACTGCTTCCTTCTGTAAATCTGCTGTGGTGAAATGGGAGTAAAAAGTGTAGCATTTGCTTCATTGATTGCGTGGATAATAAATAGCTTAGTTATAGATTTCTTTATCTTTGTAGAACTCGGAGTTGTTGATTCAATTTCTGTTTGGAAGACCTTCCTGTATTTTACTCTCTGATCATAATAAGGGGGATGTATAAGCTCTTTTTAATTATGAAATAAATACAAAATAGCAATAGAGACCAACAATTCAACACTCTGAGTTGATAAATTGCTGTTTACTACCTTTATATCAACTATTTCCTATTGTAACCCAGGATTTTATGAGCAGAGCTGTGCACATGATACCATCTCTAACATGGTTTATTTAAATCAAGCAAGCCACAGTGATAAAAACACACCCCAGTGCTGGATTAGTCAATCTGTTGTAACCAAACAGTACATCACTATTAAGGCTCATAATGGGTTTTGTGAACTCAGTACCTTCTCATCTAAATGAGATTTTATGGGATTTCTATCTCTTTAATGTTAACCATTCAAGATTTGTAGTTGTTAAAATCAAATTTAAGTGCCAGGCTCAAATTTATTTAGATGTTACAGTGTTGTTATTGGCTCTTCCCAAATGCCATCAAAATAGATGAGCCCAGTAATAAATGCCTCATGTTTCATAATATGCAAAGAGTTACAAAGCAAAGATTTCTCAACCTTTACTTTTTCCAAATGGCAGATCAATTAGTAACTGAGGTTATTGTGAGTGCAGAAACACAATAATGTATAGTGATTCATGAAACAAGGTACGAATAAATACAGCCACCATATAGGGGAAGAATGTACTCTTATCTCATCTGAAATATTCTGTTCTTGTAGTGCTAACTACTGTTCAGTTGAAATAGATTAAATTAGCATGTAATGGTATCTGAGAAATTGAATATACATCAAATGACCTGCTCCTGGTGAATGGGGTAGCAAGCTCTTCATTCTGCATTGCCTACCTCCTGTCAAAACACAAAAGCACTCAGTGTAATGGGCAAAACAGTCCTGAGTGGCCTCTTGGCCAAACACTTGCTGAGGAGTATCAAACAGCTCAAAAAGAAGGGTGCTATGGTATAGAGGGCTTATGGGAGCCTAAGGGCATTGTTTTGAGAGTCTTTATCTGTTCTTTGAATCCTAAATGACTGATATTTTTCGATCATAAGATTATGATAACCAAACTATTTGCAACTTTCATCTGGATAGGACTGCACAAAGTGCACCACGAAGTTGAGGGAGCAGCAGATATGCCATGTGATGCTGGCTTGTGGCCCCCAGTTAGCCAGTCAGTTGTGAAGTGATCAGCTCACAAATAGCTGTGCTGGCTGCAGGACTAGGGCTGAAAAATTCATGTGTTCTCCATTTTTAAAAAACATAACTCCAAATGGAATGCACTGAATGAAATATTCATCAGCACACATCAGTGGTGAGCCATGCTGCTGCCTAATGAGGATTAAATGCCATAGAAGAGACTGCTAAGATCATACAGTGGGTATTCTTCAAGGAAATTTCCCCCAAATTAGTCAAGTCAATCAGCTTATGTGTATGACTTGAATGCACTCTGATCAAGCCACAGAATAGTTTTCTTGGTCAGAAATAAACTTGTGGCTTGTGCTGAGGTTAAGCATTTAGAGCCTTCAGTCAGTGTTGCCTAGCTGAAACAGAAATGTCAACTAGAGCTACTCACGGCTGTGTGTCATAGCCTTTCCTCTCCTTAATACTATTAAAATGGTAACCTGAGGGTGTTTTCAGTTAATGAGGTAATTACACCATCCGGGACCTGACCTCAGAATTTATTACTCATTTAACAAGAAATGAGAAGTGGATATATGTCTCTGTTGGTGGACACATCTTGAAAATGTTGAGTATAAGAGACAATCAAAGCAAAAAGATTATGGTGGTGGAGTATAGAAATTTGCATATTAATAGTATTGCTGAGAAAAACCTTGCATGGTGATCATGCAAATCTTTGAACTCTGGCTTACAGTGGCACTCTGTCAACTGCAGAGCAGGGATCCATGTGCTGTATGCTCCCTGAGAAGTGCTAATATAGCAGTTTTGCAGATAGCAAAACAATAGTGCAAGGAGATCATAGAATCATAGAATGGTCTAGGTTAGAAGGGACCTCAAGGATCATCCAGTTCCAACCTCCTGCCATAGGCATGGACACCTCCCACTAGAACATGTTGCTCATGGCCTCATCCAGCCTGGCCTTAAACACCTCCAGGGAGGAAGCATCCACAACCTCCCTGGGCAACCTGTGCCAGTGTCTCACCACCCTCACTGCAAAGAAGTTCCTCCTAACATATAGTCTAAATCTCCCCTCTTCCAGCTTAAACCCATTATCCCACATCCTGTCATTACAAGACCTTGTCAATAGTCTCTCCTCAGCCTTCCTGTAGGCTCCCTTCAGATACTGGAAGGCCACTGTAAGGTCTCCTTGAATCCTTCTCTTCTCTAGATTGAAGAGCCCCAATTCTCATAGCCTGTTCTCATAGCAGAGGTGCTGAAGCCCTCTGATCATCTCTGTGGCTCTCCTCTGAACTCACTCCAACAGTTCCATGTCCCTCTTGTGTTGGGGGCACTGTACGCAGTACTCCAGGAGGGGTCTAACGAGAGCCCAGTAAAGGGGGAGAATCACCTCCCTTGCCCTGCTGGCCACATTTCTCTTGATGCAGCCCAGGACACAGTTGTCTGTCTGGGCGGTATGTGCACAATGCCAGCTCATGTTGAGCTTTTCATCAACCCAGACCCCCAGATCCTTTTCCTCAGGGTTGCTCTCAGCCATTCACCACTCAGTCTCAGTCTGTGCCTGGGATTGCACCGACCCAGGTGCAGGACCTTACACTTGGCCTTGTTGAATGTCATGAGGTTGGCCTGGGCCCACTTCTCCAGCCTGTCCAGGTCCCTCTGGTTGGCATCCCTGCCCTCTAGCAAGTCTACTGTGCCACACAGCTTGGTGTCATCTGCAAACTTGCTGAGAGTGCACTGATTCCATATCACAGACAAAGATGTTAAACACCACTGGTCCCAGCACTGACCCCTGAGGGACACCACTTGTCACTGGTCTCCAGGTGGACATTGTGCCATTGATCACCACTCTCTGCATGTGACCATCCAGCCAATTCCTTATCCAGTGAGTGCTCCATCCATCAAGTCTGTGTTTTTTCTAGTTTGGTGACCAGGATGTCATGTAGTCACCAAACTGGAAAAACACAGACTAATACATAACTAAGAGTTTGTCTGAATAGCTCAGTGCTCATTTGAGTAGGTTCTGCTATATAATTAGAATCCCTCTCTTCTTTTAGTCACACAAACTTGAAAACCCTTCAGCTTTACTTATGAAATGACAAATTATCCCTTTATTCTATTTTCTTTAAAAAACATTTGGAATACAAGGACAAACTTCCATAGCTGCCATAAAACTGGGGATATAAAAATATAATTAAAATACTGTCTCAATAATAGATAAAAAAAGAATTAACTGCATGGATGCAAGGGCACAATTTCTTCTCAGGTGGCATATGTAGGAACAGTTGCCATGGATATCTATTTGTCATTTGGGTTTTTTTTTATTATGGACAATATAGAAGTTTGTGTTTTCTGAAACTCCAGGGAAAGTGAGGAGCAGGTGGAGCTAGCAGGCAAATAATCACACCCTTTTTATCAGTCTTAGTTATGGTGTGATGTAAACAACTCTGATATATTCTCCTGTGCATTTATAGAAATGTACACACCTGTTTGTTTAATGAAATGGATATATTGGTTTGCAGTTGTGATGGTTTGGGTGTTAACCGCCCCCCCACACTTTAGAAATCACCCAAGCTAGACTCAGCCAGCTCTGGAAATGGAATGAAGCTTATATTTACAGCTAGCACAAGATACAAGCGGATATTTACAGTATATACAGTTATAGACAGAAATATACAAGGTAAAAGGTAATACAGAAACACAACAGCCCTCCCAGAAACCTGAGTCCCCAGGAGGGACGTCCACAGCTGCCCCTTCACCTTCTCCCTACCCCTCTCAACCTTACCCCAGTGTCTCGGTTCTAATTTAAATTTCCAGAGACTCTAATAAATTTGATAGAACCAATAACAATTTGTAAAGTGCCCTTCCCTCTCCTCCCTCCCTCCCAATAAAATAAAGGAATTAGAAGTAGAGAGGAAAGGTAAGCACACCCAAATAAATCAATCTCACTTGATTTGGGAGTTAAAAGGAAAAGTTTAATAACTTAAAAGCGTATCAGAGGTAGGGAGGTTACAAAGGTGTAGGGAAGGGGAAATAACAAATACAAAAGGCATAAATACAACCTGAGTCTGTGATGGTGGTGGCTTTGTCTGCCTCGTGGGTGATGGCCATGTGGTAAGACAGCTGTTGATCACAGTATTACCAAGGTTGGAAGAGACCTCACAGATCATCAAGTCCAAGCTGTTACCACAGAGCTCAAGGCTAGACCATGGCACCAAGTGCCACGTCCAATCCTGCCTTGAACAGCTCCAGGGACGGCGACTCCACCACCTCCCTGGGCAGCCCATTCCAGTAGCCAATGACTCTCTCAGTGAAGAACTTTCTCCTCACCTCAAGCCTAAATTTCCCCTGGCGCAGCTTGAGGCTGTGTCCTCTTGTTCTGGTGCTGGCTGCCTGAGAGAAGAGAGCAACCTCCTCCTGGCTACAACCACCCCTCAGGTAGTTGTAGACAGCAATAAGGTCTCCCCTGAGCCTCCTCTTCTCCAGGCTAAACAATCCCAGCTCCCTCAGCCTCTCCTCGTAGGGCTGTGCTCGAGGCCTCTCACCAGCCTCGTTGCCCTTCTCTGGACACGTTCAAGCATCTCAATGTCCCTCTTAAACTGGGGGGCCCAGAACTGAACACAGTACTCGAGGTGTGGTCTAACCAGTGCAGAGTACAGGGGCAGAATGACCTCCCTGCTCCTGCTGGCCACACCATTCCTGATGCAGGCCAGGATGCCATTGGCTCTCTTGGCCACCTGGGCACACTGCTGGCTCATGTTCAGGTGGGTAGAATGTGGGATCTTTCATTTATTTTTTGGACTATAGTTGCATTTAAAGTACATAGATTGTTGTCATGGTTTTTAAAGACAGCTGACAGAAATTAAGCTCTCAAATGACATTGGAGAAAAAATACGGAATTATATTTGGAGAGAGATACAGAGAAAGACATTATAAAGCAATCACTGCATCCCTGGCAAACCTCCTTGGATTTTTCCCCCAACCCAAAAAAACTAAATCTAATGCTCCCCGGTGCTCCAGTGCTTCCCCTCAAATGCCTCTGGAGGCCCCAAAACAGGCCTACTGCTTACATGAAGAGGAGGCTCAGGGGTGACCTCATTGCTGTCTACAACTACCTGAAGGGAGGCTGTAGCCAGGTGGGGGTTGGTCTCTTCTCCCAGGCAACCAGCAACAGAACAAGGGGACACAGTCTCAAGTTGTGCTGGGGGAGGTCTAGGCTGGATGTTAGGAGGAAGGTCTTCCCAGAGAGAGTGATTTGCCACTGGAATGGGCTGCCCAGGGAAGTGGTGGAGTAGCTGTCCCTGGAGGTGTTGAAGAAAAGCCTGGATGAGGCATGTAGTACTACGGTCTAGATGACTGGCTAGGGCTGGGTGCAGGTTGAACTGGATGATCTTGTAGGTCTCTTCCAACCTGGTTGATTCTATGATTCTGTGTTCTTTCCGATAAAGTGACTCCTGCCAGACACAGGGCAGGAGGAGGAGGAGGAAAGGATAAGAAACTGACCTTATTGTGAGTTTATAAAGAGGTAGTAGAATTATGGGATTGATAACAATCTTATAGTCCCCAGAAGATTTTTTAACCCTATGACTATAGTCTCAACCTGGGACAATTTATGGAGAGCACGAAAAGGTGTTTATATCATCCGGCACACCTGTTAGAATAGAATAGAATCAACCAGGTTGGAAGAGACCTCCAAGATCATCCAGTCCAACCTAGCACCCAGCCCTATCCAGTTAACTAGACCACGACACTAAATGCCTCATTCAGTCTTGTCCTGTTAATTCTTGTTTTTGTAGGCCTCTTGCCCTCAGCCGCCTAGTAGAATATTTCTTCCTTGAATTTACCTGCTTTCTCCAATATCTGTGATAGGTGTGTGGCCATTTGAGCTAGATTTTTAGCTAAGACATAAGAAAAATTGGAACAGAGAAACTTAGAAATGGAAGAGTATTGTAGTCTCTGAGTGGAGAGGTGAACATTCCAGGGATAGGCCATAAAATGGCAACAATGGATAAATTAACACAATTTTATTGGAGAATCAAACATTTATGTCTGGAAGCACAACTTGTATCTTCCCCGTACTGCTTCTGCTGCATCCATTGCTCTCTTCTCCTGCCACTATTTTGGCTGCTGCTTTGCTGTTTCTTTGCCACTTGACCCCTTACCATCTTCCTTAAGGTTATTATATTTCTGTAGTAATTTATTCTTCTTATACTGTTATATTTAGTTTAAACTGTACAAAAATACAATTTCATTCTTCTCCAACTTTCCAAAATTCTGAATTGCAGTGAGTTTACTTTTCTGTGGGAGGAATCTGCTCTCACCCAGCACATACACGTTGTCCTCTTGTTGCCTCTCCAAAGTAAGCTTGGGTTTGTATTTAGTTTCCCTGAAGACATTGAAAATGTTAGTTTAATAGGGTGCCATGCACTCCATTTTGTTTTGTCCTACCCTCTACTAAGAGAGGAATGTACCGAAAAATTAATGCTGAGAGGCTGTGTTGGAGAACTCACATCTAAATTAGAGAAGAGAGCAAGGGCTGAAAATGCCATAATGATGTAAGAGTTAGAGAGCAAACTGTAACTCAGTGTTCAAAATGTCTGCAGGATATGGCAGGTAAATGACATAAGAGTAACTGAAGATATCAAGGTGGGGAATTTCATTGATAGGCGATGGTGTCTCGATGATTTTAGGGAGCAGAACTGGACTCTAGCTTTCAAAGCACAGCTTGGCAAGAAAAAGAGAAGATATTTTCCAAATGTTTGGTGACTAACCATAAGTAATTCTCAGCCACTAAGTCCTCTGGGTGGTGTGTGTGGGTCTTTTTCATATTACCCAATAACTTTAATAGGACTTGTGTACAAACTGGACAGTTTTCCAAGTCGTGATCCCAGCCACCATTAAGTCACTCTTACTTTTGTACTTTACCCTCTATTTTCTTAGCAGCATTACTGACCATGTTTCCACTTATTTTCAGTAAATCTTTCCCTTTATAAAAATAATGCAAATAAGGACAAGATGTCCCTGGCTCACAGCTGTGCCTACTTTAATCTATGTTCAGATCTAGCTTCTAAATTATTCTGCTAATCTTGAGTCAGTACCTGAGAGGAAATAAATTTGTGATAACAGCCTTTTCTAGTGATGTCGTTGAGCACAGGGCTTCCATTATATTGTAGAAAAAAGTGAGTAGAAAAAAAAAAATCCATCTGAAAATAGTTGTATACTCTCTTATTTTAGCTTCTGCCTTTTCTGAAGAGAATACAGAGACTGTTTAGTCATTCTTGTGGGCTTTCAGTCATCCCTGATTCAGTTAAACCATTTTGACAGAAGCATAATTAAGCTGCAGTTGAGTTAAGTACTGTTTTTTTTTCCAGCACTCTGGAAAAGTTACTTAATATTATGTTCAGCAATTTGACAGCAAATAAACGTTTCAGATATTCAAGTATAATTATATATGTCCTTAAGATTCAGAGAAAGCTCGTGGCATGCCTTGACTTTTGAATTTCATCAAATTCAGAAAAAGAGAAGACTAAAAAAAAAAAAAAAAATAAAGGCTCTAAGTGGGTGTATGAATGGAAGTAAAATCAGAGAGTCCTGCTCAGATGCTTTGCCTGGAGTGGTGTGACGGATTATGCAAAATTAATAATCTGTGTTAATTTTGATATCCAGGCAAAGATTGTTAATAACTATGAAAACTGTTCATTAACATTAAAACTCGACAGAAAACTTATTCACAAGGTTCAAAAATGCAGGGTTTGGAAATATATACATGCAGGGAACAGGCAAAATTAGAGCACTTATTTCTTAAAGTGGCAAATACAGACATGATACTGGAAGAGAAGATACTTGAGGTTAATTATACTGCTTCTCCGCTAGAGGAAATGGGAAGCACCTTTCTGCTTATGGCAGAAGGCAATTAGTGAATTAGAAGAAGTTTTACTTACAAAATATTATCAGATAATACCCAAAGTACGTGGAGGGGTTGCTGTCTGAGTTTCCCAGATTCTTTTCTCAGGAAGCTGTGAATCTGTAGCATAGTCTCTGACCTGGTTCCTCTTGATTCTCGATTCAGCAGAAGCCTTGCAGAGGGGCAGGCAGGATGCAATACAGTGCCCAGTCTTGGCACAATGTCACGCTGGCTATGCAGGCCAATCATGTGCAGACATTTAGAGCCTGTTCCTGGTAAGCTCTCGAGGCAGTGGAGTTTCCAGGTAATTTCAGGATGCAATGAGGCAGCAGCAGCACACTGTGCTACCTGCTCACCCCTTTTTATCCACACCCGAGACTAATGGGGCTTTGGACAAAGATTAGCCAATCAGAATGGCACTGCCCCAAGCTTGACCGTATTAGATGAAGCCAGGGCTTTCCTTCTCCTTTCATGTGGTTGCTACCTCCAGCACAGAAGGAGAGGGAACAGGGGAACATGACACCAAGCTGGGGGCAGATGTTGCTGGGCTGGAGGGCAGAAGGGCTCTGCAGCGGGACCTTGACCGCCTGGACAGATGGGCAGAGTCCAAGGGGATGGCGTTCAATAAGTCCAAGTGCCAGGGGCTGCACTTTGACCACAACAACCACATGCAGAGATACAGGCTGGGGTTGGAGTGGCTGGAGAGCAGCCAAACAGAANGTCTACAACTACCTGAGGGGTGATTGTAGCCAGGAGGAGGTTGCTGTCTTCTCTCAGGCAGCCAGCACCAGAACAAGAAGACACAGCCTCAAGCTATGCCAGGGGAAATTTAGGCTTGAGGTGAGGAGAAAGTTCTTCACTGTGTTATTGGCTACTGGAATGGGCTGCCCAGGGAGGTGGTGGAGTCACCGTCCCTGGAGCTGTTCAAGGCAGTATTGGACGTGGCACTTGGTGCCATGGTCTAGCCTTGAGCTCTGTGGTAAATGGTTGGACTTGATGATCTGTGAGGTCTCTTCCAACCTTGGTGATACTGTGATACTGTGACATGTCTGGACAAGCCATACTCCTCTTTCCCACAGTCACTTCTCCCCAAAGCTGAAGTGAGGAGAGCAGAAAAACATGCCTGGGCAAGCCATGGCACGGATAAGCCCATTTTTGGCCTATCAGGCCTACCATGACAAATGTATGCTTATGTTTGAGATTGAAGAAGTGGCTTTAATTGTCATCTCTTGTAGCTTTTATTGGGGTGTAATTTTTTTTTGCTGAAATCTCTATAAAATAGTCTGGGAACAGTGAATTATAGTCTTTCCTAAAGATATGAATGGAAAAAATAAGTGTTTTCTAATTGCTTGAGAATTTAATAAGCTTTCATCTTCAGCCACTCTAGGAAAAGAGCAGATGATGCAAATGTTTACACAAAGAAGTATCTTTTATGGTCTTAAAATGCTTAGTCTGCTGAAAATTGGACTATGTTTTCCTTGAGGGATAATCAGAGCAATAAAATTAAATTAGCCAATAAAATTTTAACAGCTGTTTCCATCAAAGATGCAAAATCTGCCTTGATTAATGGCAAACACGCAACAACCACAATACTTGTTATCAACAGAAGAGAGAATAGTTAACTAGAGGTTATTTAGTGTCACTTATCACATAAAGGAAATTATTCAAATGTATTGTAGCTGACAGTGTAAGCTCAACATGGCAGAGAATAAATGCTCCTACCCTTTCCCTAGAAGTGTTGTGAGGATAGAGTTTGTATTAGTGAAAATCCTAGAAAAGTACCACAAGCCTGCAAAGTCCTTCTGCTTGAGAGGTAAGATAACGTATAGAAAAATATCAGCTGTAATATATGATCATATGCCCAGATGAGGTGGAGTACTGTGCCCAGATCTGTGCAGCCCAGTTCAAAAGAGACAGGGAACTGTTGGGAGAAGGTCCAATGGAGGTCCATCAGGATGATTAGGAGTCTGGGGCGTCTCTCTTGTGAGAAGAGACTGAGAAACTTGAAGGTATTTAGCCTGGAAAAGAGAGGGGAGTGGAGGTCATGAGGATGGGGCTGTGTCTTTTTGGTGGTGCTCAGTCACAAGACAAGGAGAAATGCATACAAGCTAGAACACAGCATGTTCACCTCAATGTGAGGAGAAACTTCTTTACAGTGAGGGTGAACAAGCACTGGAAAAGGCTGCTGAGGGAGTTTGTGGAGGCAACTTCTCTGAAAACTTTCAAAACCTGCCTGGACACACTTCTGTGCAACCCAATCTGGAGCCCCTATTACAAGAGGGATGTGGACGTGATGGAGCGTGTCCAGAGAAGGGCCATAAGGATGATAAGAGGGTTGAAGTGTCTGTGCTATGAGGACAGACTGAGAGAGTTGGCCTTCTGCTACGAGGACAGACTGAAAGAGTTGGGGCTGTTCAGTCTGGAGAAGAGGAGGCTGTGAGGGACCTTCTTGTGGCCTTCCAGTATCTGAAGTGGTCTATAAAAAAGCTAGGGAAGGATTTTTTTAGGCTATCAGGGAGTGACAGGACTAGGGCGAATGGAGCAAAGCTG
Organism: Tricholaema leucomelas; assembly: GCA_013400475.1. Classification (NCBI taxonomy): domain Eukaryota; kingdom Metazoa; phylum Chordata; class Aves; order Piciformes; family Lybiidae; genus Tricholaema lacrymosa; species Tricholaema leucomelas. Next base: position 66,155 of record WAAF01014687.1, read on the forward strand.
GAGGTGGGGAGATTCAGCCTGGACGTGAGGAGGAAGTTGTTCAGCATGAGAGTGGTGAGAGCCGGGAATGGGTTGCCCAGGGAGGTGGTTGAGGCCCCATTCCTGGAGGTGTTTAAGGCCAGGCTGGATGGAGCTGTGGCCAGCCTGCTCTAGGGTAGGGTGTCCCTGCCCACGGCAGGGGGGTTGGAACTAGATGATTCTTGTGGTCTCTTCCAACCCTGACTGATTCTATGATCACATAAGTAAACTTTGGATCTAAGTGGATTTTTTTCCTAAATCAAACAAAGGAATCCTCAGTTTTGATCCAGCAAAAAGGAAGATACTAGGAGTTAAGGAGTGTTCTGATTTTCAGATGCTTACCTGCTCTAGAGGCGCAGGTGACTTTGATGTCCAAAGCTACTTCTGGGTTTTGAGTGTTTGGACAGCTAGCTGTTGGATACAGATTTTCTTTAGGAAAGCCAGGGGGGAGTGTGGAAAAAGGAGAACAAAAAACACAGCCAAAAAAAAAAACCCCAAAACTAATGAATGGAAAGGTAAGCACATAAAGAAAGAAGACAGAGCAACAGCACTCTCATGTTTCCTGTGGAAAGTGTCCATGGGAGGTGTTGTGGCAAATCTTGCTCTAGTTGCATATATTAAGGATAATATTACATTCCCTCATCACTTTCTCCTCCTAAGACTAATTTTCAGTGTTCCAATGCTAGTCTATCAACTTCTAGCACATTCATTAACTGGTCTAAGTCAGGTAGAGTCACGTTCCTTTTATTTCTAGCTGTTCAATCTTTTAGGTTTTGCTGACATTAATAGTGACTTTTATTTAACCCAACTATTGCTGCCTGTGGCAAAGCAGATAACAGGCTTGTATGCAAAGTGTTTACTGCCGTTGCATTAGTAGCACTGAGAACAAGACGTTTACTTTTCAGTACTGTTAATCTTATTTCTTGGGGCATTTCTGTTCTTTATTTTAACTGCTCAGTAGGGAAAATGTGCACTGTTCACTGTGATAAAGAAGTGTTATCTTTAGGCATTCCTGGCCATCTCCGTAATACAATCAGCAAGTTTGCAGATGACACTAAGCTGGGGGCAGATGTGACTGAGTTGGAGGGCAGAAGGGCTCTGCAGCTGGACCTTGACCGCCTGGACAGATGGGCAGAGTCCAGTGGGATGGCATTCAATAGCTCCAAGTGCAGGGTGCTGCACTTTGGCCACAACAACCCTATGCAGAGATACAGGCTGGGGTCGGAGTGGCTGGAGAGCAGCCAGACAGAGAGGGATCTGGGGGTGCTGATTGATACCTACCTGAATGTGAGCCAGCAGTGTGCCCAGGTGGCCAAGAGAGCCAGTGGCATCCTGGCCTGCATCAGGAATGGTGTGGTCAGCAGGAGCAGTGAGGTCATTCTGCCCCTGTACTCTGCACTGGTTAGACCACACCTTGAGTACTGTGTTCAGTTCTGGGCCCCCCAGTTTAAGAGGGACATTGAGATGCTTGNGAGGTCTCGAGCACAGCCCTACGAGGAAAAGCTGAGGGAGCTGGGATTGTTTAGCCTGGAGAAGAGGAGGCTCAGGGGTGACCTTATTGCTGTCTACAGCTACCTGAGGGGTGGTTGTGGCCAGGGGGAGGTTGCTTTCTTCTCTCAGGTGGCCAGCGCCAGAACGAGAGGACACAGCCTCAAGCTACGCCAGGGGAAATTTAGGCTTGAGGTGAGGAGAAAGTTCTTCCCTGAGAGAGTCATTGGCTACTGGAATGGGCTGCCCAGGGAGGTGGTGGAGTCGCCGTCCCTGGGGCTGTTCAAGGCAGGATTGGACGTGGCACTTGGTGCCATGGTCTAGCCTTGAGGTCTGTGGTAAAGGGTTGGACTTGATGATCTGTGAGGTCTCTTCCAACCTTGGTGATACTGTGAGACTGTGATACAATAAAATCAAATGTGGAGCCAGCAGACAATTGAAGACATTTGTTATCTGCTAATGATTGGCATTTTGACTTACAGTCTGTCATTTGGGAATGACAAATTTTCCTTTTCCAGTGCACCCTTCTGCAAAACCTGACACTCCAAGTCCTCAATTCTATCAAATGCATTTTTGACACAAGACTTGTTTCAAAATCAAACAAATATTTATTTTTTAACATGTTTATGATCACTCAGATTGCTCTACACACTTTGTAAAAGTCCTATTGATTCATCAAAGAGAAAACCTAATCATAGAATCAAACAGGTTGAAAGAGACCTCAAGATCATCCAGTCCAGCCTAGCACCTAGCCCTAGCCTGTCAACGTAGACCGTGACACTAAGTACCTCATCCAGTCTACTGTTGAACACCTCCAGGGACGATGACTCCAGCACCTCCCTGGGCAGCTCATTCCAATGCCAATCACTCTCTCTGGGAAGAACTTCCTTCCTAACATCCAGCCTAGACCTCCCCTGGCACAGCTTGAGACTGTGTCCCCTTGTTCTGTTGCTGGTTGCCTAGCAGAAGAGACCAACCCCCACCTGGCTACAACCTCCCTTCAGGTAGTTATAGACTGCAATGAGGTCACCCCTGAAACTCCTCTTCTCCAGGCTGAACACCCCCAGGTCCCTCAGCCTCTCCTCACAGGGCTGTGTTCCAGGCCTCTCAACAGCTTTTTTGCCCTTCTCTGGACACATTTCAGTACCTCAACATTTCTCTTGAATTGAGGAGCCCAGAACTGGACAAAGCACTCAAGGTGTGGCCTGACCAGTGTTGAGTACAAGGGAAGAATAACCTCCCTTGTCCTACTGGCCACACTGTTCCTGATACAGGCCAGGATGTTATTGGCTCTCTTGGCCACCTGGGCACACTGCTGGCTCATGTTCAGCTACTATCTACCAGTACTCTCAGGTCCCTTTCTTCCTGGCTGCTCTCCAGCCACTCTGTCCCCAGCCTGTAGCACTGCATGCGGTTGTGGCCAAAGCGTAGGACCTTGCACTTGGCCTTGTTAAATCTCATCCCACTGGCCTCTGCCACCCATCCAGCCTGGCAAGGTCCCTCTGCAGGGCTCTCCTACCTTCCAAGAGATTGACACCTGCTCCTAGCTTGATGTTATCTGCAAACATACTGATGCTGGACTAAATCCCCTCATCCAAGTCATCAATAAAGATACTGTACAGGACTGAGGCCAGCACTGAACCTTGGGGAACACCACTAGTGACTGGCTGCCAACTGGATGTGGCACCATGTGAAGCTACAGGCGTTAGCAGGTCTTATTAGAGAACATTTAAACAAAAGGGGGGGATTCATAATACATTTTCTGACTCAACGATTTTACAGTGAAATCATAAAGCAATTGGAGAGCCAGACAGGAAAAGAGAAAAGGCAGTGACAGGAGACATAATTACTAATGGATTGTGGATTAAAATTATCCATGAAGCCTTTATACAAAACTAATACTTTCAGCATTGATATTAAAGGTGATTTTTTTTTTGTTGTTAATTATTATTTTAAAGCTGAGAACCATCATAAGATATGAGAAAGAGTTTTGCCCAAATCATGGGCAGAAAGTTAATGTTCCAATATAAATGTCTAGAGAAGAGTGCAAATTTATAATTACAATGAGAGAGATGTTTAGGACTGGACAAATGGTGATGTCATATAAAAAAATGATCAGTGAGAACTGTTTGTTGTGGACTTCAAGGTCTAAATCAGAATCAGACTTCTCTGGAGAGTTACCCTGTAAAATGAAAAATAAAAACCCAACATTGCAGCTGTGGTTCCCTCTTTATGTTACGATAAGGCTCTATAGAAACAGCCAGGTTGGAAGAGATCTCCAAGATCATCCAGTCCAACCTATCACCCAGCCCTATCCAATCAACTAGACCGTGGCACTAAGTGCCTCATCCAGACTTTGCTTGAATACCTCCAGAGACAGTGACTCCACCACCTCCCTGGGCTGCCCATTCCAATGCCAATCACTCTCTCTGGAAGAACTTCCTCCTAACATCCTGCCTACACCTCCCCTGGCACAATTTGTGGCAATGTCCCTTTGTTCTATTGCTGGTTGCCTGGCAGAAGAGACCAGCCTCCTGGGAGAAGGCACAACCTTTCTCTCTGTATTAATTTATTTCCCTTGTATTAGTCACATAGAACAGAAATGTAGGCAAATACAGCAGGGTTTTTTTGTTTGGTTTTGGCAAATATGTTCCTGATTGTTAAACCTAAGAGTTGTTTTTCCTTTAGATATATAACAACTTTCCCAAGGGCTGAAGTACAGATCCAAATTGGATGCACTCTGTATACTCATCAGGAAATTTTGGCAAGAGGCCACCTGGGAGTTGTCTGTAGTTAGTGGAGTTTCTGCATTTCAGATTCCACATTAATGCTTTCTGGGTATATCTCATCTTCAGAAGCCTACACTGCATGAGAAAACACATAATTTTGACAGAAATGTGTTTTGGTTTCATTCTCAAAGCATAATTTGCAGATTTTTTTTCCCTGTCTCTTGTGTAACATCGCATAATATCATCATGATTTTTTTTTTTTTTCCCCTGGACATGTAGCTAAGAAAGAGTCTAATTAAGCAGAAAAAGAAAATGTCAAAGACAAAATATTGACATAGCCTTAAAATTCATGGCTTTATGTATAAAAATTTGGCTATTTTTAAAGACTAAATGATTTTTGTTTCACAACTTGAGGAAAATCCAATACCATATAGTTGTAGAAGGATTTTCTGGAAAGAATACATAATATTACTTTTATATATTTAACTTTTTCTTTTTGCTGCATATTTAATTTTATACTGTATTTAAATAGAACCTGATACCTAACTGCTGTAGCCTGTAAAGAGATTTAACTTGCAGTTAATTTATTAGCCTGCTATTTAGAAGGTATTGTGAATCTAAATAGAGGCCTATAAAATACACAACTGGGTGCAGTGCTGTTGTGGAGGCAGGGAATTAACGTGGCCAAGTCAGGAAATATCTAAAAATAGAACTGTTTTATTTTCCTGAAACCCTACCCCCTAAACTATATATAGAAATTAATTTAGTTTAATTAACAGACTCAGTTTGATTGAGAATATCTTACAAAGGATACTATAGATAAATATGGCTATTTTAGAAGTCTGGAAATGGAAAAGGCTAAGCTATAAATGCAGTAGCAATCAGGCTGAGCAGAAAAGTTTACTCACAAAGTGAGCTAGGCTGTCTGAGAGAAAGAGCGGTCCAGGTGCTTGCCAGCTCTCTCTCTTTCAAAAGGATATCTGAGGCTCGTTACGCCTGTTAAGCTTGCACAAAAGAGCACTCATGGTGGGAAGCTGTCCAAAGCAGGGAAGGTCTGGTCCCTCAGGACCTTCTCCTTCGCAGCACCAGGGGACACCCTCTGCAGGAACTATCAAGGCAGGAAGTACTCCCTAATTTATCCCTTTCCTAGACAGAAAGTCGATTTATCATTTCCTAGGTGTGAAGACCACAGCCAATCACCAGCCCAGTTCCAGCGCGGGCATCTTCACAGGTCACCCCTCATGCCAGCAGGACCTTTACTCCCCCCTCTTCAACCCTGCAGGGCAAGGGAGAGAAACGGGTTTTTCACACCTTTCTTCTCCCATTCAAACCATGGAGAGAGAGGAATTTTGGGTATTCAGGGCACCAGGACAACTGCTCAGAGAAGACATTTCTATATTGCAAATATAGATATAGTTAATATTTGTTGCAAACAACTTTGAAGGGAAAGAATGTAGAATCTGCTACTAATTTGAGGGGTGGTTGTAGCCAGGAGGAGGTCGCTCTCTTCTCTCAGATGGCAGCAAGCACCAGAACAAGAGGACACAGCCTCAAGCTATGCCAGGGGAAATTTAGGCTTGAGGTGAGGAGAAAGTTCTTCCCTGAGAGAGTCATTGGCTACTGGAATGGGCTGCCCAGGGAGGTGGTGGAGTCGCTGTCCCTGGAGCTGTTCAAGGCAGGATTGGATGTGACACTTGGTGCCATGGTGTAGCCTTGAGCTCTGTGGTAACAGGTTGGACTTGATGATCTATGAGGTCTCTTCCAACCTTGGTAATACTGTGATACTGTGATAATTTAGAACAGTAGATAGATCAAAAAAGTGAAAACTGGTTTCCAGGGAATCATGTGAGATGCTTCAGAATTGAAATAGATAAACACTTTGTTAAGGACTGATAAAAGGAAAAAGAAATAAGAATGTCACAAATCAAACCACCTTTCTTTTTTGGTAAGCCAATCACTGTTTGTTCTGAAATGGTTGTTCAACAGCAGCAATTGGTCTCCAAAGCAAACAAAGCTGCTCTGATAAGTAGTTCATGGAAAGCAGCATGCCCCAAGAATCCTACTGTGCTAAAACCAGTTTCAGGTAAACTAAACCAAGGTACCATACATCTGATGGCCAACATGAACAAGTGAAATCCCTTTGTCTTTGCAATCAGAGTTGGTTTGCTCAATAATTTAACTGTGTCAACCATAACATCAGAAGTCTCCTTTGCAATACTTGCTCTATAAATTTGCCTTTTTGTTCCATTGAGTTGCTGTGATATTACTGTAGGACTGAGCAGATATTTTAGAAAATGTAATTATTAATACAACTTGGATCTGAGGTGCTGATAGTTTTGTCTTAGGAATATTGAAACAAAAATACAGCCCCTGGTTTCTTTATCTGCTGTAAAAATCCCAAATCTAATTTGTTAGCCTATTAGTATAGGCTAGCTGGTGTTTTTAACCTGAACTAATATCAGAGTTCATATCAGACTCATTTTATTGAGTGTTGAAACTTCTGGTTATTAAAAAAAAAAAGTCTTTTTCTTCATAGCTTTAAACAAAACATTCTTTAGTTCTGTCTTTATCTTGGAATTGTAGCAAACCAAAAAAGCTATTGCAACTTTTGCTATGAAGTAGAGGGAAGTAAATTAACCAAATGAACCAATATCTTCATTTCCATTAGTGCTAGGAAATATTCCTAGCTCTCTGTTTTAGAGAAGACAGAGTTTAAAGAACAAATATTGAATGCCCCAACATAAGTGTTTTTATTTGTTGCTACGTTTTGCTGGTTTTTATAGCTGAACATCACAACCATGAAAGTAGGACTCCACCTATTTACACTTGCTCTGGCAGGGAGATTGAACTAGATGATCTCTCTGAGGTCTCTTCCAGCCCCTACCATTCTGTGATTCTGTGAAGTTTTCACTTTGTAAAAAATGTACTCCCATCTATGGGTCAGGGCAATCCCAGGCACCCATACAGGCTGGGCAGTGACTGGCTTGAGAGCAGCCCTGAAGGAAAGGCCTTGAGGGTACTGGTAGATGAGAAGCTTGATATAAGCCACCCGTGTGCATTTGCAGCCCAGAAAGACAAAAAGATCCTGGACTGCATCAAGAGAAGTGTGGCCAGCAGGGAGGGAGTTGATTCTCTCCCTATACACTGCTCTGGTGAGACCTCACCTGGAGTACTGCATCCAGTTCTGGAGCCCATATTACAGGAAAGATCTGGACATACTGGAACATGTCCAGAGAAGGGCCACTAGAATGATCAAAGGGATGGAGCTCCTTCCCTATGAGGACAGGTTGAGAGAGTTGGGGTTGTTCAGTTTGGAGAAGAGAAGGCACTGAGGTGACCTTATTGTGGCTTTGTGGTATCTGAAGGGAGCCTACAGGAAAGCTGGGGATGGACTTTTTAGTGTGTCAGGCACTGATAGCAGACTAGAGAAGGAGCAAAACTAGAAGTGGATAAATTCAGATTAAATATTAGGAAGAAGTTCTTCTCCATGAGGGTAGTGAGACACTGGAACAGGTTGCCCAGGGAGGTGGTAGAAGCCCCATCCCTTGAGGTATTCAATGCCAGGCTGGATGTGGCTCTGCACAACCTGATCTAGTGGAGGATGTCCCTGCTCCTGGCAGGGGGGCTGGAGCTAGATGATTTTAGTGGTCTCTTCTAACCCTGACAATTCTGTGATTCTGTGATATATAAAATGTACTTGTAAAAAAAAAAAAAAAAGGATAGAGAGCCCTTCAACTTAAAGATTTTGAAACCTGTTTCTGTTTTCCCAAAGTCATCAAGGACATAGTGTTCTCATTAACATTCTCTTTATTTTTTCATGAGACATCAAAGCTGTTTCTTCATTACAATTATCTGCTGTATTTCTTTGTGTGGAATGGATGGCAAAGTACACCTTCTTGCTCTGTAGTCAGCATTTCTACCAAAAGACATTTTCAGGAAGGGACACCACACATTTGAAAGATTTGTTTCATTTGGGTTCTTCCATATATCTGTGATTCTGGAGGTTCTTAAGGTCAGGCTGGATATGGCTCTGGGCAACTGGATCTAGTGGGAGGTGTCCCTGCCCATGGCAGGGGCAGTTGGAGCTTGATGATCTTTGAGGTCCTTTCCAACCCTGACAATTCTGTGATTCTTAAAAAAATTAAATCCCTCTCATAGGTATTCTAGTTGTGGAGCTTTAACCTGCCTAATGTCAAACATTTCTGTTCATTTCAGAAGGAACAAGACTTTGCTGTGGTGCACTTCTGCAATTCAAGCTGAACAGGGAGAAATGGAGAAAAAGAAGGTAAGAGATGACACAGATGTTATAGCTCAACATTTACTGGAGACTGTATTTATATTTTTCCACTTCAGGCTTACAGCAATATAGAGGAGATAAATACTCATTTATCTGATGGATTAAATACATTGTAGTCATTCTGAACAGCCCTTTTTGTTATTGTCGTGTTTTGGCTCACCATTACAAGAGTCTGTGTTCATGTGCTTCTCTTTGTGTAAGCTTTAGAGTTAGTTGTTTGGGTTGCTTCTCTTGGTGTAAGCTTTAGAGTTAGTTGTTTGGGTTGCTTCTCTTTGTGTAAGCTTTAGAGTTAGTTGTTTGGGTTGCTTCTCTTGGTGTAAGCTTTAGAGTTAGTTGTTTGGGTTGCTTCTCTTGGTGTAAGCTTTAGAGTTAGTNTCTCAAATTTTGATTTTTTTCCCATCCTCTACAGAAATATTTATTTCTAATTTTGTAGTTGTTTTCTTCTCTTGGCTTTGATTACACAGGCTGCAAATGAAGAAATTACTACTGACATTATCTAGCCTAGGAAACTGAATTTCATTCTCCCTGATGTCTGACATGCTCCATATGTTGATGTTCTGAAATAGGGCTGACTGGGGAAACATTCTACTTCTTTTTCTGGAAGAAGTCTGTTCTTGGAGAAAAAGTAATTCCCCCAATAATTCCTTTTCTTCATCAGTGGCAAAAGAGTAGAAGAGTGATCTAAGATATGTGCAAGCAAGATTTTGTTTGTTTAGTCTGCAGATTCAGTTTCTTTTTGAAGCTGTTTGCTCTTAAGTATTTACTGGGTCAAGGCACCTGATGTTGCAGATTGATTTGGCAGCTGAGATAGTCTAACAGTTCACTGCATTCGAAGGGGCAGAAGCTTCTATCTTGCCCATACTGTTAAGAAGGGGAAATTAATGCCAGATGATATTTTTTTCCCTAATTTAATACTGTTTATTAATTTTGATATTCAGAACTCTTGCCACTCCTGACCACTAATAATATTTATGTTCTTATATGGTCATGGAAACATTCTATGGATATTTAAATCTAGTAATAACCAGCAAAATATATAAACCTTAATTGAACTGGAAGAGAAGATTCCTGCTGTCAAATGCCCCTTGCAGTCAGTATACCACTTGCCCACTAGATGGACTCAAGGAGCAATTTCTGCTTATGGTAGAAGGCAATGGAGAATTACAAAGAGGCTTTTAAGTATTTACTTACAAATTATTATTACCCTACTCACAGGGGCTAGCCACAGACCAGACAGTGCCCAAATGTTTTCAGGGAACAATGTCTTGTCAGCTGTTGAGACCTGATTCTTCCCAGGCTTCTGGGGAAAGGAGGCAGACAATCTCTGACCTTGTTTCCTGGCTCCTCTGGATGATCTGTGTAGGACTTCCAGTCTTAGCAAGAGACTTTCAGGTGCAGACAAGATGTCTTGATGTGTAGTCTCAGCATGATGTCACGCTGGCCACACAGGCTGATCATGTGGAGGCATTCAGAGCCTGTTCCTGGTAAATTTGTGACAGTGTGTGATGGTTTGGGTGTTTCCCATGTGCCCCCCCCCCTATTAGGAAATCACCCAGACTAGACTCAGGCAGCTCTGGAAATTGAATGATGCTTATTAGTTACAGCTGATCAGAATATACAAGCAGATATTTACAGTATATACAGTTATAGACAGAAATATCCAAGGTAAAAGGTAATATAGACACACAACAGCCCTCCCAGGAATCAGCTTCGTCACCCTTCTCTTGCCTGTATCACAAGGCTGTTGGCTGCTCTCTGGTGAGTGTATTCTCTCTCTCACTTTCATTTAAAAAAATATGGTTATATTTTCTCTCATGAGCATGTTTCTAGAAACGAATCTGACATTTTCTGAGGGACAAGGGGAATGTGCCTAGCTGGAAAATCCTGAGATGTGCTGTTACTTAGATCATCATTCATTTTTGGCCAAATGCCTGTGGGAAAAGGAATAGTTATTTTCCTAGCCTGTGCATGTTGCACACTTAGCTAAAGTGCCCTGCAAAAAGGACCTTTGACACTGTCCCCCACAGCAAAGTGCTGGCTAAGCTGTCAGCCCATGGCTTGGATGGCAACACTCTGTGCTGGGTTAGGAACTGGCTGGAGGGCCGAGCCCAGAGAGTGGTGGTGAATGGTGCCACATCCAGATGGCGGCCGGTCACTAGCGGCCCCATCCTCTTTAACATCTTCATAGATGATCTGGATGAGGGCATGGAGTCAGTCATCAGCAAGTTTGCAGATGACACCAAGCTGGGGGCAGATGTTGCTGGGCTGGAGGGCAGAAGGGCTCTGCAGTGGGACCTTGACCGCCTGGACAGATGGGCAGAGTCCAAGGGGATGGCATTGAATAAGTCCAAGTGCTGGGGGCTGCACTTTGGCCACAACAACCCCATGCAGAGATACAGACTAGGGTTGGAGTGGCTGGAGAGCAGCCAAACAGAAAGGGATCTGGGGGTGCTGATCGATACCCGCCTGAACATGAGCCAGCAGTGTGCCCAGGTGGCCAAGAGAGCCAGTGGCATCCTGGCCTGCATCAGGAATGGTGTGGCCAGCAGGAGCAGGGAGGTCATTCTGCCCCTGTACTCTGCACTGGTTAGACCACACCTTGAGTACTGTGTCCAGTTCTGGGCCCCCCAGTTTAAGAGGGACATTGAGATGCTTGAACGTGTCCAGAGAAGGGCAACGAGGCTGGGGAGAGGCCTCGAGCACAGCCCTACGAGGAGAGGCTGAGGGAGCTGGGATTGTTTAGCCTGGAGAAGAGGAGGCTCAGGGCAGACCTTATTGCTGTCTACAACTACCTGAGGGGTGGTTGTAGCCAGGAGGAGGTTGCTCTCTTCTCTCAGGCAGCCAGCACCAGAACAAGAGGACACAGCCTCAAGCTGTGCCAGGGGAAATTTAGGCTTGAGGTGAGGAGAAAGTTCTTCACTGAGAGAGTCATTGGCTACTGGAATGGGCTGCCCAGGGAGGTGGTGGAGTCGCCGTCCCTGGAGCTGTTCAAGGCAGGATTGGACGTGGCACTTGGTGCCATGGTGTAGCCTGGAGCTCTGTGGTAACGGGTTGGACTTGATGATCTATGAGGTCTCTTCCAACCTTGGCAGTACTGTGTGATACTCTGTGTGTGTGAAAAGCTGGATGCATCCGCTCAGAACGTTGTGTGGTGTTTGAAGAACTATCTTCTGTCGTAAGAGTTTTCACTTTGCATTTGGGAGATTGACTATAAATACCACAGGAAATACAACAAAGGCTTCTGTACTGGGTGGCCTATCATGTGCCTTTTGGAAAATTCTGGTTTATAGACCTGCACGCTCCCTGCCCTGTTGTGTTGTAAGTGAAAAGCTGTATTGTCGAGAACACTGTAAAACATTGTGGCTGTTCTTGCAGAAGTCACTATACCCATGATAAACACTGCAATTCTGCTTTTTAACAGCAGCACTGGAGAAATATCTCAAATCCTTGTGTGAGTGTGTATACACAATGGTAATACTGTGTGCTCTTTCTTTTTTAATATGCCTGTTGATTAAACTGTGCGCTGGTATTTTGCCTGAAGGCTTTGCATCTTTCATATAAAAAGAGTCCCAGGTTACAAGACAGGACGTTAGGCTTGGGGAAATGAAGAAATTGGAAAGCCATCATCTTTTTTATTGTCAAAAGTAATGTAATTAACATTGGGTAAATGGATATTGGTTGTGTTCTTCAGTACACAGTAAGTAATTCCATCTGACAAATAGAAAAAGTACACTTCTAGATCTCATACACATATAACCAACAGTAAACATTTATCATGCAGAACACTTAAACTTTTACTGTGCTGGTAACAAGGTTTTGCAACACTTTTTATTCTTTCCCTAAAAAAAACAAAATTCACAACAACAAGAACAAAAAAAAAAGTCTTGAGAATTATAGTTGGTTTGTTTTTTATTGGGATATGAACTAAAAAAAAAACATCTAGCTGCCTCTGGAGACTGTGAGCAGTTACATAGAATCATAGAATGGTTTAGGTTGGAAGGGACCTCAAGGATCATCCAGCTCCAACCTCCTGCCATAGGCAGGGACACCTCCCACTAGAGCAGGTTGCTAAAGGCCTCATCCAGCCTGGCCTTAAACGCCTCCAGGGAGGAAGCATCCACAACCTCCCTGGGCAACCTGTTCCAGTGTCTCACCACCCTCACTGTAAAGAACTTCCTCCTAACATCCAGTCTAAATCTCCCCTCTTCCAGTTTAAACCCGTTCCCCCTCGTCCTGACATTACTAGACCTTGTAAATAGTCCCTCCTGTAGGCTCCCTTCAGATACTGGAAAGCCACTATAAGGTCTCCTGGAAGCCTTCTCTTCTCCAGGCTGAAGAGCCCCAACTCTCTCAACCTGTCCTCATAGCAGAGGTGCTGCAGCCCTCTGATCATCTTCGTGGCTCTCCTCTGGACTTGCTGCAGCAGTTCCATGTCCTTCTTGTGTTGGGGGCTCCAGAACTGCACACAGTACTCCACATATCATTGGGAAGGACCTGTTTTCACAAAGCAGTCTCTTAGCTTTGATATATAATACACCATTTTACCTAAATCCAGGAATTGCTAATACTTCTTACATGGCAACAACTAAGAATCATTCGTCAGTAGTTTATAACCACATCTGCGAATCACTGGAGCACAGCTGTAGCTTGCAATATCACTTTTCGGTGATTAACAGGTCTTAACAGCAAGTTTTTTTTCATTGCATCTACCAGAATCTGTGGGTTGCTGTAGAAATGATTGCACAGTGAGGCAGTATATGTATTCCTGTATTACAGGAAGCGTGAAGAATACCAGCTACTAGACATTTACTTCATTTCAGCACTCTGAAAATGAACCTCACTTCTTCATCAGTGTGCCATGTCAAGGGATCCTATTACATTAAGTTTGATAAATAAACAGCATTAAAGATTTCACTGGCTGTGTTACAGGCCTGTTTGACAGTGAAAGATTTTTAAATGCCTGCTTCATGCAGGAAAAAATGAATACAGGCCCATTTTATGTGCCAAATGACAAACTATGATGATTAATAGACCTATTTAAATGAATACATGCTCTATGTACTATAGCAGCTTATGCTGTACAATAGCCGTGTGTGCAGCAGCTGGCAAACCTCTGCTACAGAGATGTAAAAGATGAGAATTGGTAAAGATAACAAATAACAGCTAAGCCAGGCCAAGTTAAGAGTAAACCTACACTCTATCTCTAATGACCTCAGTGGAGTTTAGAAAATGGTATCTCAACGTTTCACACACCCTTTTCCCACAAGTTTATTTTGAAGTCTTCCATGAATAACTCTGCTGCAGAATGTATTTTAGAGATCTAAATTAATTTCAGTGAAACAAATGTATAGCCAAATCTGGTTTTCTTTTATGGGAGGTCTTAAGTGATCTGGTTCTAATTTTGCTTAATAAAAAAGGAATTGATGTGGTTGTAAGAGGACTTGAATGAGTGATATTTCTTTCATTTCTATTTTGCTTTTCATTTCTCCAGCACTGTGATAGGAATTGTTCACTTACTGCACAGGCAGCTGTCAGCGGGCAGGTGGGATCATTAATTAGTAGTGACATAGTAAATTTGTGCTTTATCAGGTTTGATCAGAGGTAACTCCTAACATATCTACATGCAGGCAGTTGTTCATCAGGTTTTTTTCCTTCACTTCTGTGTTGCATGTCTCTACCTCCTCAGTTTCAACATGTGTTCTACAACACAGATTTTATAGCATGGCTATGCATCTTTGGTAGTTTTTTTGGCTCTTTTTAAATTCTGTTGTTCTCCTTTCACAAACTTCATCTGACCAAAATCTGTCAAATCCTTGGTCAGTGCTAATTTGCTCATTTAGCAGTAGCAGAAGCATTTTCATTATTGTTGATATTTATGGATGAAAGATGCAGAAATATATTGCTCTTTTATCTCTGTAGTCAGAAGGCTAAAAATAATTTTGGAATGAGAGAGCTATTCCTCTATCACTGCAAAATTGCTAATATTTCTCTTCATAGATTGCATGCTAATGGATTGTTTTGATAATTAATTGCTTTGCACATTATTTGCATTAGAGAGAGTGAAAATAGTTTATAACTGTATGACACTCTCCTTGAGATCCATGTCAAATTTAGTATTTGTTCCCATTACAGAGCAACAGAAACAGGTAGTACAATCTGAGTCTCTGAGCTGTGTAAAATGAAGCAGTAAATCTTGTGAAATGTGTTTCTGTTACTGGTCTCACTAATGAAACTGGTGTTCTCTCTAGGGCTTTGTTCAGAATCCATTGAAACTGATGTAAGGATTTCTAGGTTAAGGTTACAGTCATACAATTGTGCTAGGCAACCCTCTGATAACCCCATTTCCTTCTTGACATCATTTGTTTAAAGTAGAACTATTATAATTGCATTCATTATCTCTAAAAATACTTTCAAATGCGACTTCCGGAGAAGGGCTGTGAAACCTAATACAGAGAGAAAAAGAATAACAGTAAATGGCCAGTAAGCCTATGATGCCTTTCTAGAGTATCTTTTGTATCATTCAAAAGCACTTTTTCATTCTTTGAGGCCTTTTGGCAACAACAAGAAAGGCAACTAGAAAATAATCTTCAGATAACATGACCCTGAGGCAATACAGACTGCAGTCTGCAGAAAGAAATGAAATAGCTTTCATAAAGTGTTTTGTTTCCAAAACGTACTTATAAGTCATAATCCAGCACACACAGTATACTGCAAGCAGCACAGGCTCTTTCATTCATCTTGATGATCTTGCTCTTTCAGGTTTTCAGGGATTGAGGACAGAGTGATACTGTAGTCTGTCCCAGTTTGTTCTGTAGGTTTGTGAATATGCTGAAAACAAAGTCGATCCAGAGTCAAAGCTGAATGTCCTCCTCTTTCTGAGATTCTTACATTGTCTTTTTGTCTAATTTTGTTGTTAGATTTTAGCAAATTTTAGTGTGGGACAGGGACTTCTATCCTTATCATATACATACAGAGTGCACTGTCTCTGTGCTCATGCTATTTCTTCATCCCTTCTGAAAAGCTTCCACTTACTGCAGCATTTTCTTGTTTCCAATTCTGTGAGTGGAAAATTGTATGGAAATCTATGTTGTGGGGTCATTAGAGGCAGAATACAAAGGATAGGCTAATAAAGATTTATAGGAGAGTGAATAGCTTGTGAGGGTTCCCTCTCTCAGTGTTACTTGCTGTTTGCCTTACATCACATGGGGAAAAAGAATGACCTGATTTAATGTTAGATAGCATCTTGCACTTAAGTAGAGTATGTGCAGTTTAACAGGCACAAGAGCAAGCCAGAAGCATTTTTCTCTGCTTGCAGGGGACACAGAATCGTTTTCTTGTGTCTTGCTGTTTCAATTAAAGCATCATTCCCTTTTCTGATCTGCACCTAAAATGGCACTAGGGAATTTTATATTTACTATTTTACAGAGCAAATTCTGCTGAGTTTTAATGTGCTATGACTTTTAGTGCAGTGTGCCACTTTTTGTAAACCTGACCTCTCAGGATAAGGAGAAGTTCTTCAACTCTGGTGAACTTCCTTGGTTGAATTACATCAGTGATAGCACCACTACTTCCCTAGTGCCTTCAGTTTGTTTGCACATTTAATAGGCTTTCTATCTCAGTGAATGATTCTAACCTGATTTAAGATAATTAATTAAAAAACAATTACAAGTATCTCACTTTTCAAGCTTAACAGATGCAAACAGTTCTGTTGCATAAGAGCATAACTTCATTGTTTGAACCAGTTTTCAGAGTTAGAATTACACTTTGATAGTAGCTGATAAACTGCTGTAGGTTTCTTGATCACTCACAAACCTATATTTGTTATATACCCTTTTATTTATGCAGATAGAGTTAATGGAAAAGTATAAGTTTGCATTATCAGGTCTGGGGAGATAAAAATAGCCAATAGTTTTCCTGTTATTTTAACGATTGTGGACTCATAAAAGACAAATTAGTTTCCACTTCACTGGCTTTTTTTCAAGGAATGAGGTACTATCTGATTGGAATCAGAGTAGAAAGACACTGCAAAGTCACAAGAGAATCACCAAAATAACATTTAACAGAGTGTCCATGAAAGATATGCATTTGTAGGTATCAACATGCTAATGGTGTAATTAAAACAGTAAAGGACTTTGTTTTGTGACACTGTATTATTTTTATTAAACTAAAAAGTACTTAGTGGGAAGAAAATGCAGAAAGCAGTTGGTAGATCTGTCTATAAACTTTTCAAGGTTGTGTCCAGGTATTCAAATCAATGTTTACAGGAGATAGAGCATGCAGCCTAGCAAAAATCAATAACATTAATAGATCATGTTATTCAGTGTTATCTGAATGCCAATTAAGTAAATAAATGAACACAATGAGATGCTGTCAATGAGAGATCTTGAAAGGAAATAAAAAATGACTGAGATGGGATAATGCAGGTTACAGGAAAAAAAGCAAGAATTCAATCACAAAGACAATGTCACACTAATAATCAAGGCACATTGAGATAAAGAACACAGAAGAGAGGACTGCAAATCCAGACTGCTCTACAAGATGTCTTCAGAAGCTAATTCATGCAGGAGGTATATACTTCAGTTTTAAAATGGCCCAAAGTATTAAGTGTTCTTTACAAGATGACTCTGACATAGATTGTCATTGTGGAGAATAAGCAAAAAATACTTATCTAGGAGGAAGGACATTTCACTCAGCCAGAAGTGCTTACCATGGAAAATCACAGCTACAAGAGGTACAGTTTAAAATATGGTTGGTCCTCTGATGTTTGCGAGGGACATGTAACAGGAGGAAAGCTTGAGCCTTAAATAACTCTGCTTTTACTCCCTGCTAGATTTCATTTTGATGTTTAGAGATAACATCTCCTATGACTGCATCATAGCCAGAGATATTCTAGGTTTTGTGTCATCTCTGAACATTTTTCAGATGGATAATGTCTGTGCCTACCCCTCCCTGCCTATATTGGTATTTATCTTTAAATTTTTCTGAGCATCGTACTCTTTCCCGTAGCTTTTATGGTTCTGCTCTCCAAATGCAGTTCCACAGGTTTGTAGCAAAAAATCAGGCCTGCGTGGTTTAAGACTTAGCATTTTCCTAGTCCTTCTGCCCCCCTTTTTTTCCCCTTTCTGACTGTTTCAGGCGGCATCTATCTTCCCTCTCTATTTGTCAGACACTTCACTTCTTGTCCGACTCAGTAAGTACTCAGATTCAGCAATCTAAGCAAATGTAATTCTGATCAGTTACGCTTTCTCCTTTGCTGTGGAAATGAGCTTTTACTCATTTTCTTCCAGTGGTGACCAGTGGGTTAGGAGAGGTTATGCAGCAAAAGTTCAGTGAAGTCTTATGATTTTAAACTGAACAAACCATTCTAATGAGCAAGCACCAGCAAATTTACATACCAAACCTCTCTCTCTTCACTGAGCAAAATCTCGTCATTTGAATGCAAAACATAAAGTGGAGTTTGAATCTTTTCAGTACCTAAATACCTCACAAAACAGAATTTGGGAAATGTTTCTTTGCAAACCAGTCACTTGTTAATTTTCTCTGAGATCTTTTTCTACTTAAATGTAGCATTTTTAGTTTACTGCTGGACCCAGTTACAGTCTTATGTACAGTTTGTGTAATGTAAATGTCCTGTTTGAACTGGTCCAGACATTAAGAACATTCTGTATGTGGCTGTAAGTGATAATGGTCCAACCTGGTGCCTATGGCAAAGAGCCCCAGAAGAAACACGCAGCTGACCATTTGGTTTCTGGAGTAGAGAATATAGAGGGTCAGAAGCAAACTATACACCAACAGAGATCCTTGCTGCTTATGGAGGAGTAAAAGCTGCTTCTGAAGTAATGGGAGCAGACTCTCAACTTCATTTGGCTCCCAGATTGCCAGTTTTGAACTGGATGTTTAAAGGGAAGGGGTCATCACCACATCACACAAGAGATATTACTTGATCTAAGTGGATGGCTCTCATAACACAGCAAGCATGCATGGGGAATTTTGAACGACCTGGCGTAGTGGAGATGGTCACCAATGGCTGGAAGGTACAAGCTGTATAAATCCTCCAGAGGAGAGAGTAACTCAGGCTGAGGAAGCTCCTCCTTACAGTGATTTGTCAAATGAAGAAAGGAACTATGCTTTATCTACAGATGGTTCTTGTCACCTTGTTGGAAACAAGCGAAAATGGAGAGCTGCACTTTGGAGCCCTGTGTGAGCAGTGGCTGAAGCAAAAGCTGGAGAAGGTGAATCAAGCCAGTTTTCAGCAGTAAAAGCTATCCAACTTGCTCTTGATGTGGCTGAGCATGAGAGTTGGCCCATGCTTTACCTCTATACTGATTTGTGGATGGTGGCCAATGCCTTATGGGGTTGGCTAAAGGACTGGGAAATAAATAATTGGCAATGGAAAGGAAATCCAATTTGAGCTGCTGACCTATGGCAGGACATTGCTACCCGTCTAGAGAAAGTTCTTGTAATAGTACCACACATAGATGCTCAAATGCCCAAGAGTAAAGCTACTGAGAAACATCAACACAACCATCAGGCAGATTTGGCTGCCAAGGTGTTTCAAACAGATGCCAACTTGTAACTTACATTTAGACTGGGAATACCGAGGTGAACTCTTCTTAGCTTGGTGGGCTTATGATTCCTCAGGACATCAAGGTAGAGATGCTACCTACCCATGGGCACGGGATAGAGCAGTTGACATACCAATGGATGCTATAATGCAAGTTATACATGACTGTGATATTTGTGCTGCTATTAAACTAAGCTACTGAAGCCCTTGTGGTATGGCAAGCGATGGGTGAAATGCAAATGTGTTCAAGTGTGACAGACTGATTACATTACCTCTTTCTCAGACTGGAAAGCAGTATGTGCTGACCATGGTAGAAGCAAGTACCATATGGCTGGAAAGCTATCCAGTTTCGCATGGTACTGCATGTAACACCATTCTCTGCTTGGAAAGACAAATCCTGTGGCAACGTGGCACTCCAGAGTGAATTGAATCAGATAATGGCACTCATTTTAAGCATAACTTCCTAAAAACTTGGGCCAAAGAGTGCAGCATTGAGTGGATATACCACATGCCCTATTATGCACCTGCCTCAGGCAAAATTGAACATTACAATGATTTGCTGAAAACAACTTTAAAAGCAATGAGTGGAGGGACCTTAAAAAATTGGGAGAAACATCTAGCCCAACCTACCTCGGTAGTGAACTGTAGAGGTTCTGCCAACTGAGCAGGTCCAGCTCGTTCAGATGTGTTATGAAAGGTAGAAGGTGACAGGGTTCCTGTCATTCATGAGAAGAATTTGTTGGGGAAGTCTGTTTGGCGCTTCTCCCCTTCAGGGGAGGCTATGCCTGCGTGAAGGGTGGTTTCTGCCAAAGGGCCTGGTCATACATACTGGATTATGCAAAAGAATAGTGAAATACAATGTGTTCCACAAAGGAATTTGACATTAACAAAGAGAATGTAAATGTAAGTTGTTATGAGTTCTTTTGCAGATAATTGTGATGCCTATAAAATCCATAAAGAACCCACTATACATGAGCATAAACCCTGTGAGTGCTAAAAGTTCTACTCCATCCCATTTACCCCTGAAACCTCTGAGCTAGCCAATGCCTGAGACAGATGGAAGTGAGGAGATGGATGACTGAAGCCTGACTGAATGACTACTGTCCAGCACAGTGACGTTGTCCCTAATTAGATGGGATGACTTGATGCACCAATGGGAATTATATTAAAAGGGTGGATTGTGGCCATTTGAGCTAGATTTCTAGCTCAGACATTAAAAAAAAACAACTTGGAACAGAGAAACTTAGAAGTGGAAGTTCTGAGTGGAAAGGTGAACATTTTAGGGATAGGCCATAGAATGGCAACAATGGATATGTTAATAGAATTTCATTGGAGCATCGAGAGCTTTATGTCTGGAAGCACAGATTGTACCTCCTCCTTGCTGCTTCTGCTGCACCTGCTGCTATCTTCCCCTGCTGCTGTTTTGGCTGCTGCTGCTTTTGCTGCTTAGCCGCTGCTTGACCTCTTCCCCATCTTTCTTAAGGTTGTTATATTTCTGTAGTAGTTTATTCTCCCTATACTGTTATATTTAAACTGTAAGAAATACAATTTAATTTTTTCCCAACTTTCCAAACAATCCATGTTGTAGTGAGTTTACCAGGGGAGGGATCTACCCTAACCTGGGACAGTTATCAAAGTATAATTTAGGTTTGATACTGTAACATAAGTCATACTTCTTTTATTCTTCCAATTCATATGAAATTCTGTGAATTTTCTTCAAACATCGTAAAAAGGCCACAGAAAATTCTTTACTTTGAAAAGATATCAAAAAATCTTCTTGCAGTGTCACTCTTCTCTATAGAATAGATTATCTTTACATGGTAAAAAAAAGAATGTCTTTCATATCTTTCTGTTGATCTTCTTGTAACTATTGAGTCTCAGACTTCCTGGCAGAATATCTAACAGAAAGTTTTAATTTCTGAGCATGCATCTCAAGTAATGGAATGTATTACATTCTTATGTTCTATAGAAAATTTGTCTCACAGCAAGGCTGGAGAGACCTGGAAAGTTATATCCAAGTGACCCAAAAGTAGCTTTGAAATGCTATTTTAGCTCTCCAGGAAGATGAAAGAGCTTTTAACTTTCTTGCTACTATTATAATTTCAGAGTGACAAGTGATAAAAGCAACATTGGAATGAGTGCCTCCCACAGTTTTAAACATCATATCTGAACCATATGTAATATATTCTTTATTGATGGGAGGACAGGAGTTGTTCATTCTAAAAAAGAAAAAAAGGAATTTTGGAGGTTATCATTTTGCATGCAATTTGATGTGCATAGACAATACAGCAATTAGCTGTACAGACATCAGTAACATACATAGATCCCTCTATTCACAGCTATTTGAATGCCAGTTAGCTTGAACAGATAAACAAAGATAACAATAAACTGTCAGTCGAAGTGTTTAGAAGGCAGGTAGTGTGACAGAAGATGACAAGGAAGGAAGGAAATGAGCTGAAGCTTGAGGGGGAAAAAAAAAGGCTTATAGAAACCTCTGAGTATGCTGACACCAGCTCTTTGAAGCACATTTTGAAGTGGGATAGCTGCACAATGAACACATGGAACAAAGCCCACACAAGTTATAAATGCATGAATATACTTCTTTCTTGAAAGTACCTGGAATCAGGTTTTGACCTGTTTTTTAGACCCTCTGTTTTTCCCCCAAAGTATTGTATGCCATCTGCTGTCTCTTGTCCTTTTATTTATAGGACATACCAATAAAGTAGACCTTATAAACAGCTTCAGTCTTTATATAAGACTTCAAAACCTGAAAATTGTGGCTCACGTTCTGTGAAGCAAACCAGATTTTCTCACACAATTGGTAGGATAAAGAAGTTGCAGTGTTTTAGTGTTATTTTGAAGTATGTGTTCAAGGTTCCAGCACTGGAATTGAATAATGATTCTGAAAGATTATTATTTTGATACAATGGGTGCTTTTAACATGCCACCCTGTAAGGTTTTTTTTTTGCTTCTTACAAATCATTCCAAAGATATCCACAACTGTAAAAGAAACACCTGGGCATAGCAGCATTACCATCTGTTTTTTCTCTTCAGAACTGGTGTAATGTGGAGCTGAGCATAACAAATAGATTATTATTTTTTTAAAGAAGAAAAGGTTACACTTAATTTTTATTGAGCTTTCTTTAAGAACTCTACATTTTAATTGTTTTATAATCTCCCCACAAGATACTTGCCCCAGTCCCACTTGAGAATAATAAAGATAATACAGAGATGATATTGGTCAGGCCTCAGATAGGTCTGGATATCGGACAGCAATAAAACCTGAGATACTTATATCCTTAGTGAAGGTATTTGGTGCACATTGTGGTGTCCTGAGCTGTGTACCAGACACTTAAACCCCTTAGAGGACGCCTGTGTGACAGCTACAGAAAAGCCATCCCTGTAAATGGGGATTTCAGCTGAGGGCATGCCAGAAATCACAAAACTGCCTGTAGGCCAAATGATTGATAAAAACCACAGACTGCAGGGATGTGTTTTAAACTTGTTTTGCTCAAGTTTGCATGTTGTGGAGAAATTCAGCCACCCTAAAAGGATGTTAGAATGTGTTGTGCAGGCAAAACTAGGACACATCTATTTTACATTCTGGAGCAGAATAATTTTCCTTTCTTCTAATTTGGATTTGCCCACAGAAGAAAAATTCCAAGTTTCTATCAGCTTTGTTAGCTCACTCTTTGATCTGCTTCACTCAGGGAACCACATTCATCTGTTGCAAGACTGTATTAAAGCACATAGTAATGGGGTATCACTCTGTTGCTTTCTTCTTGTAGGAAATATTTGGAAGCATATAATATTCGGGGCAGTTAAAATCAGGATTTTCACAAATACTACATTGTCATTTAAGAAAGGTGCCAGAATAATACTTCACAGAATCACAGAACTGTCAGGGCTGGAAGGGTCATCACGCATCATCCAGTTCCAACCGCTCAGCCATGGGCAGGGACGCCTCCCACTAGATTAGGTTGCTCAAAGCCCCATTCAGACTGGCCTTAAAAATCTCTATTTCTTTGATGTATCATAGTTTCATGAAGGAATCAGAATTTAAGATGGAGTGTAATCCATTGCCTATAGGTTAGATTTAGGAGCTTTATAGCAACACTTTGATTAAAACAGTTAAATCTGGAATTGTAGTGAATAACTTGATATAAAATTATTCAAATCATAGAAACGCACACCCCTGTGAATATAATGTAAATATATTTGTTAATGTCAGATATAATTACTCAGCAAGTTTGCAGTTGACACCAAGCTGTGTGGCACAGTTGACGTGCTGGAGGGCAGGGATGCCATCCCGAGGGACCTGGACAGGCTGGAGAGGTGGGCCCAGGCCAACCTCATGATGTTTAACAAGGCCAAGTGTAAGGTCCTGCACCTGGGTCGGTGCAATTTCAGGCACAGATACAGGCTGGGTGGTGAATGGCTGAGAGCAGCCCTGAGGAGAAGGACCTGGGGGTCTGGGTTGATGAAAAGCTCAACATGAGCCGGCAGTGTGCACATGCAGCCCAGACAGCAACCCTGTGCTGGGCTGCATCAAGAGAAGTGTGGCCAGCAGGGCAAGGGAGGGGATTCTCCCCTTTTACTCTGCTCTCGTCAGACCCCACCTGGAACTGCTGGAGCGGGTCCAGATGAGAGCCACGAAGATGATCAGAGGGCTGCAGCAGCTCTGCTATGAGGACAGGCTGAGAGAGTTGGGGCTCTTCAGCCTAGAGAAGAGAAGGCTTTGAGGAGACCTTAGAGTGGCTTTCCAGTATCTGAAGGAAGCCTACAGGAAGGCTGGGGAGGGACTATTTACACGGTCTAGTAATGTCAGAACGAGGGGGAATGGGTTTAAACTGGAAGAGGGGAGATTTAGACTGGATGTTAGGAGGAAGTTCTTTACAGTGAGGGTGGTGAGACACTGGAACAGGTTGCTCAGGGAGGCTGTGGATGCTTCCTCCCTGGAGGCCTTTAAAGCCAGGCTGGATGAGGCCTTGAGCAGCCTGCTCTAGTGGGAGGTGTCCCTGCTTATGGCAGGGGGTTGGAGCTGGATGATCCTTGAGGTCCCTTCCAACCTAAACCATTCTATGATTCTATGATCCAGTTTCCATCCCCATCTCATTTATGTTCAAGAATGAAACCTCAATTATTTCTTTTTATAGAAGGTTTTTAAGCACATTATTAAAACACATTGAAATGGGAAACATTTACATTATTAACACAGAAATAGATGACACAAGGTGTGGAGTGGAACACTGGCAAATTTCAGAAAGATTTTAAAGTGCAGGTCAAATAGACGCTTAGCATATGATGTCTGTATTTAACAGTACTTAGCATTGGGCAAATATTGGGTATTGCAAACAGGCTTGTCTGTGAAGCTCTCTACTTTAATAGAAAATTGGATAGTTCAAGTGCCTGTGATACTAGGCTCAATCAGCTTCTGAAACAAGTTCCTTTGGTAGCATCAAAAATCTGACAAGCAATTTAGGGAATCGTGGAATCGTAGAATCAACCAGGTTGGAAGACACCTCTAAGATCACCCAGTCCAACCTAGCACCCAGCCCTAGCCAGTCAACTAGACACTAAATGCCTCATCCAGTCTTTTCTTGAACAACTCCAGGGATGAAGACTCCACCACCTCCCTGGGCAGCCCATTCCAATGGCAAATCACTCTTTCTGGGAAGAACTTCCTCCTAACATCCAGCCTATACTTCCCCTGGCACAACTTGAGACTGTGTCCCCTTGTTCTATTGCTGGTTGTCTGGGAGAAGAGACTAACACCCACCTGGCTACAGCCTTCCTTCAGGTAGTTGTAGACAGCAATGAGGTCACCCCTGAGCCTCCTCTTCTCCAGCCTAGACAACCCCAGCTCCCTCAGCCTCTCCTCACAGGGCTGTGTTCCAGGCCTCTCACCAGCTTTGTTGCCCTTCTCTGGACAGGTTGCAGCACCTCAACATCTCTTGCCTCCAACAGGAAGGTTGCTTAGAAACCACCCAAACCCCAACACTGTGAGTTCCTGTAATGTTTCAGGTTGGGCAAAATTTGTGTTATAATGAATTAATGTCCTTAAAATGTGTATTAGGTTATTTAAAATTATCTGATTATTTAAAATAATCTGATGCAATATGCAATGTCCAAGTGAAACAATAATTCTGAAGGGGAGGTAGAGGTTCAAGGGGCATTTTTAGGTAACTAACTGTAATAGCACTGCTCACAATTTTAGAGTTAGTTGCAATACTAACAGCGAAATGCATTTTCTGTTGAAAACAAACACCAAACTCTGGTGGATTCAAAAAGATTTCACTGGATGACTATCAATTTGACAAACTAACTACAGTTAATATTTCCTTAGTAAATATGTGGCCTATTAACTCCCTAAGGAACACTTCCAGAAGAGATGTTTTTTTTTTGTAGCTTTCTGATGTATTAAAATAGCGATTCCAATAGCATTCTGGTCTGTCTCAGAAATAGTGTGACCAGCAGAACCAGAGAGGTCATTTTGCTCCTGTATTCAGTGCTGGTTAGGCCACACCTTGAGTACTGTGTCCAGTTCTGGGCCCCTCCATTTAATAAAGATACTGAGATGCTTGAACGTGTCCAGAGAAGGGCAACAAGGCTGGTGAGAGCGCTGGATCATAGCCCTATGAGGAGTGGCTGAGGGAGCTGGGGTTGTTCAGCCTGGAGAAGAGGAGACTCAGGGGAGACCTTATTGTTCTCTACAACTACCTGAAAGGAGGTTGTAGCCAGGTGGGGCTTGGTCTCTTCTCCCAGACATCCAGTGACAGAACAAGAGGACACAGTCTCAAGCTGCGCCAAGGCAGCTTTAGGATGGATGTTTGGAAGAGGCTCCTCCGGGAGCTGGTGGAGTCACCATCCCTGGAGGTGTTTACGAGGAGGCAGGATGAGGCACTCACTGCCATGGTTTACTTAATTAGAAGGGCTAGGTGATAGGTTGGACTCGATGGTCTTAGAGGTCTTTTCCAACCTGGTTGATTCTGTGATTTTGTGATTGTTATCCAGGATGCTTTTGTGCCCAGAATTGCACTTACAAATTCATTTAAATTCATGAGTACTTAGAGAATTTGAGTTCGATTTCTTCCAACTGTTGCCATAAAATACTAGTGCCTATTTTATGGTCTTACTACCTAATAATTAAAATTCCCACTTTCTACACCGATTCAGCTAATTATGAGGCTTCCTATCTCAAATTATCCTCATCTCACTGAGAACAAACCAGAAGAGCTGCTTTTAAAATGTTCTATTAAAACACACAAACATTTGTTCTATTTTGGTCCGTTTTGGTGTTTCCAGAAAAACAGACCCGGGCACAGGCATTGCTGCAGCAGCTGAGCCAGGCTGGGCTGAGGCAGGGCTTCGGGCACGGCTGAGGCCGCTCGGGCAGTTGAGGTTCGTCAAAGCTCTTCGGCGGCGGATGCGGGTTTAAATACGTTGTGCGGTCCGTGCGCCCGTTTGAGGGGCGTTGACTGGGACAGCCGTGAGCTCGGCCCGTGGAAACGTTCTTGTAAATGCCTGCTGCTGTTGGAGCTGCGATGCCAAACGCCGAGCCGCGCTCAGAACGCGCGGAGCTGTACGCGTCTGCCTGCCCGCTCGCTTTGCTCGCTGCTTCGTTCCTCCTGCTACCCTGCCTGCTGCGGATCCCCCGGCGGCTCCCTGAGCGCGGCCCCGCGGCTTCCCCGCAGCCAGAGCTCGGCTCCCACCGTTTCTGCCAATGCACTCTTGTCTGCATTTTCTTTGTGATAGCTTTGTGACTCCTTTGCTAGCCTGTTTCCGTTATACCGCAAGGGTTCTTGAGTATTTGTAGCTTCTTGTTCTGCAGATCACAAAGACTTTCTTAGTAAAAAAGTTAGCTGTTACTTGATGTCTTTTAAACTCAGATCTGTTTCGTGGTTGTTTTTTTTGGTGTTGGTGTTTGCTTGTTTTTTTTAATCTTCTCATCTCCTTACCTTTGAAAATTGAATTTATGTTTCTACCTGTTTTAAAAGACAAAATAGCACAGTACCACAAAAAATCTTTCTTCCCTCAGAGGCTTGTGGTGATGGTGCTTTGAAGTCAGGACCATAAGGTTGGAATTTTCACTCAGAATTAAAATGGAGGAGCCATTGATTCCTAGACTGCCTTTATTACTTTCATCTGTATGCCATCAGAGCTGAGACAAATAGTGAGGCTGTGTAAATCAATCATGTCACTAGTAGACATTTTAAAGAAAGTAGCAACCCCTACTTTTTCAGATCTCTGACTCCTTAAGATGAGCTCGAATTTGTTGATATATGTGGTGTGTTCCATGTGCCTCCTCTTGCCGTGCTGTGTGCCTTAATAACTTTCAAAACGTAAAGCACGCTTTGAGTTTCTGGGAGTACATTTACACGTGTATGCAAAATGCATTGAGACAAATAAAGGGTAAGCTTCAGATTCCAAAGCTCAGCTGAGACTTATCTGGGCTGCTACCAGCCATTGAGCATCAACATTTTCTACTGTTAATATTTCTAGTATCTGGTATATGAATGGCTCTAATGTTTTACCAAAGATGAGAGTTTTCCTGTTGGTGGAATCTCTCACCTTCCCAAATACACGTGATCTTGATATCTAAATACAAGCAGTAGCTGTATTTCCAATGGAGCTGAGTGAAACATTCCTTTTCCAGCCCATTGCAATATTGCTTTAACTTGGGGGAGTTAGAGGAATTAAAAACTTGCTTTCTCATGATTTGGAAATGAATAGTTACTAAGCTTAAAGCGTGTTTCTGATGAGAAAAGATCTGATTTCTGCTGTCTTATAATGATTTTGCAAAAGAATAATCAAAATGCTGTCAAGTGCATTTGGCTGCTCTCTGAACTTTCCACTTGTTCACAATCCAAGTCAAGCAGAAAGGGTCTCAAATGGTATTGTTCAGGTTCAATGTACTATTTAGAATATTTTGAATACTAACTTGTACATATTGACTAGGTATTATCTGTACTTTGCCAGCACACAAAAGATACAGGTATATGTTGAAGTTTGGACCTGTATTACACGGCAGATAAATCTATAAATTATAGATACCAATGACTAATTCTGATTTGAGATTTGTGTTAAATGTGACAAATTATATTGTCCAATGAAGTGTCTTTGCTAACTCTACCTGCTTTGTGTTAGGCTTTGTCCTTCTGTAACTGAAAAAAATATGGTAAATATTTGTGCTTGGAGTTAGTAGGCAAAAATGTTTTAATCTTGCTTCAGCTACAGAAACACAAGACAGATGAAGAAATAGGATGACTTTCTGTGTGTGTTTCATTTACCTTACACCTTATCTGTTACCCAGTAGTTTTCCATCTGACAAACTGTCATGTTTATCTGCTCCGGTATGTTCATTTTGGGACAGTGCAGTAATTCCTTAAAGAATACAGATGAGTTAAACTTCAGCATCTTAACCAGATGACACTGTTCAGTACAAGAAGTTCTGATAACTTTTACTCTTTTTCTTTTACTCCTTTTTCTTTTCCTTTTTCTTTTCCTTCTCTTCTCCACTCTTCTCCACTCTTCTCCACTCTTCTCCTCTCTTCTCCTCTCTTCTCCTCTCTTCTCCTCTCTTCTCCTCTCTTCTCCTCTCTTCTCCTCTCTTCTCCTCTCTTCTCCTCTCTTCTCCTCTCTTCTCCTCTCTTCTCCTCTCTTCTCCTCTCTTCTCCTCTCTTCTCCTCTCTTCTCTCTCTTCTCTCTCTTCTCTCTCTTCTCTCTCTTCTCTCTCTTCTCTCTCTTCTCTCTCTTCTCTCTCTTCTCTCTCTT